>CP045900.1:15656708-15686905 GCA_013387185.1 Caligus rogercresseyi | reverse complement strand
TATGTACAATGAATACTTAAACAATCAGGAAAGGTAGAGTAGCGCAAACCTTTCAAAACAAAAATACAAAGCGGGATGGACTAATTTATTTATTGCTGCGTGAATGAAGTAGTGGAAGTGTGTAGAGGAATCGTTTTAGAACTACCTATTTATCTTCAAACTAGACGACAATGGGGAAGGTTTGTGTTGCTCCGGGTTGCAAGAGTGGCTACAATCCAAAGGGCAATGAGGGGAAAAAGACGGTTTCATATGTTCCCCAAGGATGAGTCCCTACGCCAACTCTGGACAAAGGCTGTTCCGCGAAAAAATTAGATACCTTCAAGACATTCTGCGTTGTGTGACGTACATTTCATGCCCTCCGATTATAAGCCAGAGTCTACTGACTCTAATCCATCACGTTCAGACAGATCTGGAAAAACTCTTTGTCTTAAGATATTAAAAAAAGATGCCGTCCCTTCCAATTTTCCAAATCTTCCTCACTACTATTCAAAAAAGCCTCCTCCAAAGCGTTCCTCCACCTCAACCTCCTCCTCACGACTCCTTAATGAAAACGAGCGAATTTTAAAAAGATTAAGGCTTTTGAAGAGGCCAATTCATTTTTAACACTCGAAGAGCTTCAAATTAAAATGGATAGGACTTGCCTTCCGAGCGGCGTTCAAGAACATTATGATGAAAAAGATAAAGAGCTATGTTTCTTCAAGATGAACTTTAGTCATGGAGGACCGTCAATAGACTTCAGTCTAAAGATTAATGAAGAAATGTCAATCCATATACGGTAAGCCAAACTTCATTCCTTAACCTTCTTTATTTATATATTGTTTTTCACATATCAAAACTTGACTATTCCTCAGTATTTTCTTATTAATACTCTTCATACAACTGCGATGACTTTATTCCTGCTATATTGTATTTTTCAGGGTGAAAGATAGAGATCTATCTTTTAATCATCTCGAACATATCACCAAGAACAATCATATTACAAAATGTGACACCCTTCTTAATATTTTGGCCTTCTTAAATTCATTGACATCAAACTCTTCCACCAATCAACTATTTAGGCTTGGAAAATGAATTAAACACAGCTTTAAATCATTTGACAAATATCTTGCCCCATTTGGACGAAGCAAAAGAGAAGAAATTACACTTTTTGATTGAACAATTATCCTTGTTGTTTAAATGTCCACAACAACGGAGATACAGTCCTGCCTTGTACGCCTTATCTATGTCCTGGAAAGGTTTCTCACGAGTCTTTATAGAGATCTACGTAAAGAAGTTCAAACATTACCTACAATACGTCGCCTTACGGAACTTTCTCATCTTTGAATTTAGAAACTGGATTGGCTAACTCTACAATAACTTACCTAAGGCTCGCTTCAAGGCTCTAACTCAAAATAGGGATAAAATATTAGTATAATTTTTGACGAAACATATTGTAACAAAATATTTTGGATTCAGAAAAATGCCTTGGAATGAAGAATATCATAAGTTTAGGCAAAATTTCACTGAAAGATCTGGAATATCATTTTTTTCGAGGATATAAATTCAACAAATGAAAGATTAAGTCGTCTTCTCTAAATATATTTTCCAATTTTTAACATTTTACTTTTAAAGATTCATTGAATATATAATGACGTATCTATAGTTTACTTTTGTTCTGGTTTATCGCGCATTCCTTATGTAAAACTATAGCCGTCATTCTTGCCACAATTTATTGACAGCTTTAAATAAAAAATTCGATTTAAATATATTCTTCTTAAAAATATTGATGAGAAAGTAAAACTTTTAGATCAAATTAATCGAGGTGGACTGACTCGTCCTTCTGATGTTCTTTTTTTTACGTGTTCCTTTGTTTATGCATTTTTTTCAGAAATTCAAAATTCAAAAAGTATCTTCTAAGAGTTGATTTCTTCCCTTCTTCAAAAAATATTTTGTTCTTCGTTTATTAAACTTTTGGAAATGATACTTACGCTTTGGAAATTATTTTAGCAGAATGCGAAGAAGACCATTCCTTTGAAAATTTTATTCCACAAATCGCTGCTAAAAATTTTAATTGTATGTCCAAAATTATGGTTTCGGAAATCAATGATCAAATTCACAAAAACAAAAGAAAAACAAGCAGTCAAAATATGACGAATAATTCTAAGAGATTGAAAAAACTTAAAGGAGAATAACAAAATGTATGTATGTTATTATATATTTGCAGAATGTCTTAAATGTATCTATGTTTATTTAATATATGTCTATAAATTTGTAAAAATTGTAAAAAATATATATTTCGTTCTGTCAAATCCTAATTTGTTATGAAACTAATAAGGAAAGGGGAGAATGTACGCGTATTCTCCCTTTTAGATCCCTCATCGTATTTTCCTCACGAGCCTTCTTTTCCTTATTGTTTTAGTATTCATTGGATGTACATATTTTAATAAAGGAAAAAAAGATTATGATTTTCCATAGTCAATATAGACTGCCGAATTAAAGTTTGCTAGCGCTGATTATGGGGATACTTCTTAGCTCCTTATGTTGAGGGGATGTTTCGACAGAAATACCTAAGAAAGAGTGAAACTTCATAAATATAAAGAGGGTTTCTATAGAAAAAGAAGTCGATCATTGGTTCAAGGATTGGACTTTGTAAAACCATGCATGTGGTGATAATTCAAACGATATTTACCTCCGCCGAAGGAGGTATTGTTTTCACTGGCGTTGGTTTGTTTGTTGGTTTGTATGTCAGCAGGATAACTCAAAAGTACGGAACGAATTCGGATGAAACTTTGTGGAGTTGTTGGAAATGCCAAAAGGAACAAGTGATTAAATTTTGGCATCTCTGAGTGCAGAATTAAGATGCAAAATGAGCTAAATACTAATAAATATTTCAAGTTAGCCTACTCTGCCAATAGATGTCGCTGTGCTGTGAAATCGGGTGCCGGGAGCGTCTTCCTCTCGGAATTTACGTCGAGGGGAACCCTCCCCCGTCCCTCTACGCCGCCACAGTCGTGAAAAATCCGCCTCGAGCTCATAAGGACCTCGTGACGGCGGAGGTTTGCATTCTCTGAGTGTATATATGCCTCTAGTTTATTCATAAATTAACTTGATTTTATCAGCAAGTAGAGAAATGGTCGTTATCGATAAGGGTTCTCGTTATTTTTTAAAATGTGAGTGCTCGAGAAGAAAGACCATGTAATAGAGAGTGCAATGACGTTAAATTACTCTCCATTTCATGATACAAAAGTCTCACTCTCCCTTTTGCCCAATTTGGCAATAGAAGAGCAAACAAATACACCAATATTCAGCTCTACCAATTGTACTTTGGCGCTATATATTATCGTTATGATCTCAAGGGACATCTGATCGATGTCTTTATTATTAATCTTTTTTACGTTTTTTACATCTTATCACCAGAGAGTGAAATGAATAGTTTCCAGTTTTTATAATAAAAGTCAAAATGCCCAAGTTTGCTTTTGCCAATTTTATAGACTTTTGCATATTCAATAAAATATTAAGAAGAGCCCAAGTGCCGAATAAATATTCAAATATGTGTTAATGAGGATCCCAGCCCACCCGGATAAAATGATAATAAAAGGATTATCTTCATTTATGATTTGTTTATATGAAATTACTCCCTCTGTTGGTTAAAATACGAATTAAGGTTAGGGGAACTCATCGTCTCATTCTTTCTATCTTTCTATTGATGTAACTTCTTTGAGTCCTAACCATAAAAATCATTAGTCCTTATCTGCGTAACTATTCAATATATTAAAATATAGTTACCCTCTGCCATAATTGTAGTTCTTCAAAAACTCAGCATTAAACATAGTTCTTTCAGTTGGTAACTCTTGTGTCCACCCTTTTTTCTACGTTTTATCCATATAAAACATAGAGAGCTTATTGGATTCTTCAGAGGAATACGTCATATTGTCCAATATAGACAAATCTTCTATGATTAACTTACGATGACGTAGGTCAAATTACTTTGTTTATATTGGACACAGGTGACAGCTGAACGATGTTTATCTGCTATTGAATGGCATAAGCTCTCTATATCTTTATATATCTATGGTTTTTATCCTACGAATCTATATACATATCGTACAACGATGATAAAAAAACACAAAAAACCATTTAAACAATGCACAAATCAAAGCGTAATGGAAAGAAAAAACTTGTTTTAACTCGCATTATTTTAGCTGAGGGATCACATCAGTGTGATCATGTGTCCATAATTATTCCATTTCGACATCAAATCATATGAGGAACCATTGAGGAGGGATTGTTTTGTCTGCGTTGCTCAATTTATGTTGTATAACAACAAGATTTTTAAAGGAGAGGAAATAAGTAGGTCAAAGAATATAAAATCATTTTTCCCAGGCTAGAGTACTCTGCTTGAATATATATTTTTTGCTGTAAAAAAAAGATCATATGTAAATTAACAAATTTTATATATCAAAAATACTTCTTGAATGAATGTGCATATTTCTCTGTTTGAAATCTTAAGTATGTGAATAACATAGAACATGAAAGTTTGACAGACATCCTGTACTTTTTTTTGGTGGATCACTGTTCTTTTAATGAGCTCTGGTGTTAATGGAGTGTAGGATTAATAAATTATGAATAAATATGAAGACACTACAAAGAAAGGATACTCTGAGAGTGAGCTTCGTTATAGATTATACATTTTTCATAGACTTAGGGGTCATCCGACATGAGTTTATTGACCTCTACATAAATATATATCACGAAAATGTGTATACATAAGTCCCTATGATTATTTAAACTCTTTAAAATGTTAGGATATTAAAAAAACCTTGATGAGGATATAAATATAGAGTTTCCACGTTCCAGAAGACCTAAAAAGCTCAGCCTAAAAAAATGACGGACATAATTGAAGTAAGTTCAAAAACTACAATGAGGTAGTTCAAAAGGAAGTGAGAGTATGTTAAACAACAATTTAAAGAATATTTAGCCGTTTGGCATTCAAAACTACACACGAGCTACCCCAGAACAAAAAATTTAAACTAAAATGTTTAATTATGTTTATATGACGCATTTGCTCTGGTTTTTATTCATTTATTTTATTTTATTGAAATAATAAACAAACATGAACCAAAAACACGAGCTTCAATTTCCAAGTCATGTCCAAATGGAGAAACATCTAGAACGAACTCTGAAAATTCTAAATAAGTTGAAAGGTAATTTTGTACTTTCCAAATATTTTCAAATCAAATAGTATCACATTGAACAATATTACAATTGAATAAATGAAAACTATTTGGTCCGATCTAAAGAACCGAAGGATTTCGACCAAAACAGGGTTTTTTTAAGAGTAAAATCCAATAATGGAAAGGTGAGAGCATTATTTTCGACCCCATATTAAAATAGAAACAATGGTCATGGATATTTTTTTGTGGCATGGCTCCGATTAAGCGTCTCCGTGGAGCTATATTTGTATGGTAACAAGTTATGGGTACCATATCCATCGATCTTGAAAAACAAAATTTATGCAGGCGTAAGTGCTTAGATTTTTGGGGTAAAGGATAATAATTTTCCATAATCAATGGATAAAAAATCATAGGTTAATATTGTTAGGGTGGATCCAAGAAGACGTCTAATGATACCTTCTACCCAATATTGATTGCATAAAGGTATCATTTTTAAGATGTAAATTATTTATGTGGAATTTTTTTTGCAAATTAGTCTCTCTCTCTCTCTATTATATATAATAATATATTTATTTATTTATATAATTTTTTATATAATATATACTTCTCTAATAACTACTTGCTTTTTCCCGGGGATATAAGTTATTTTGAAATAATATCATTTGACTTCATAAGTATTCCCTTCAAGGAAGTATTATTTTATCAATAATGGCTATAAATTAATATTATATATGGACACATGAACAATCTTTATAATAAATCACCATCTCTGTCCGTACGTCTGTATGTCCGCACGCTATCTCCTCCCACATTTATGGTCAGATTTGAACTTTGAAGGTACCTATGGAATCCTTGGGTCAAGACGGACCTAATAAAACTATTTGCAAAGTGATAGGACCAGAAATGAACCAGAAAAATCAGACCTTGTCTGACTTTACTACCTACTTTTCAAGGTAAAGAGAGGAAAAAATAAAAGGAGGAGGAGGAGTTAGAGAAATAGAAAAAGAAAAAAACATCTCATTTGACTTATAACATATTCGTTGTACAAAGTCAAACCTTTTTGATGGGATGTTTGTACAAAACAGAGAATTATTTTCTCTCTCCTCTCTTATATTCTTTAAGGTCTGCTTCACTCACAAACTAGCTCCAAACCTACCCATACCCGAAGGGCGAACTTATGGGCGCCGTAGGCGCCCAAATATGCGAGTATTAAGAATGTAAAGACTGCATGCTCTGACGTCCTTATTCTAAAGGAAAATACATATATTTTGGATTTTCGTCAATTGAACTCTGTTCAACGCATAAATAAACACTGCTGTATATATATTTTTTTATATCAGTTAAGTGAAAAGATACACTCCAGTCACCTTGTTTTCTAAAGCAAATATGTTCTTGTACCCTTGCTTTTTATTTATTTTGGGGACCGAAACCAACCATGAAAAATCAATTTTCGAGATATATCCTTTTTGCCCTTATGATCCCCAAATTAATAGAGTCTTAATAGATAAGAATAGAATGCCCATAGTTTAAAATATATTTGATTTATATGTATTTGAGAAGTGTATTTTCGTACTTTTTTCATTAAAAACCCTTTTCAATATCCATTAGAGAGTCTTTGCGGGAATGGAATCGTATGGTTTCAAAACCTGTTATCTATTCATTTTGCCTTTTCCTATGTTGAATAGTTCCTTTATGTCATGTCCATTTAAACACAGTTTATAAACAAAATATTCGGTATGTAAGTATAAATCAATTTGACAGAACCTTTCACCACAAAAACAACGATGCACTGAAGGACACGAATATCATACCACAAAGTAGCTGGGGTTCACATTATTGTCTTACTTTCTGTGTAATGAAACATTGATAATATCGACATAGAGACCAAATGTATTGCTGTTTATTTTGACCTTGAAAAAAGCGCCATCTTGAGGGTTGTATTTAAATCAATATTTCAGAGATAATATGCAGTTGATTTAATTTGAACAACTGGATACATCGCAGAGTGGGTTTTTGACATATTCAATCATAATTTATCATATTAATTTTCTTCTCTGTTTTCTTTCAGGAATGATTTCAAGTCCTATCAACTTCAATCCCGTCTTCATTTCCGAATACATTCCATTGAAACTGAAATGAAGAAAAGAAAATCTTCTTCCAATAAGTAATTCAGATATAGTTTTTGTTGATTCTTTTATCTCTCTCTCTATTTTCTTGACATATATATTTTATGTAATATTTTATCTCTTGTTTTTTTTGTTTATGTTGTAAACATAATTATTAATAATAATAATTGTGTATGTTGTAAACATAATTATTAATAATAAACACCTTATAAATCATATTTTAATAAAACGAATGTGTCAGTTTTTTGAAAACCAGGATTTTTTTTTAAATTGATCAGGAAAACGGAGGGTTATAGTTCCAAACAAAGAGCCTTTAAACAGGTATCGGGGGTGTTCGTTCGAGTCAATCAATCATTTTTATTTTGTCTTTGTGAGTAAAGGGGGAAAAATTAAGATCCCTAAAAAAATATATATACTCGCAATTTAGCTTAATATTTGCTAATTCAAATCCAACACTCGAATTGTTTTGCACAGTTGGTTATGAAAGATTTTAGGCTTTGTATCCGTCTTTCCAAACTAGGGACATTCAAACATAGTAATCCTTAAAGACAACAAACACATCATTCTCCAATATGATCATTTTTTAACTGACTAAAAAGCAAAACTAAGCTTTTGTAAGCTTACTACCCCTCTCTTCTTTGATTTTATCATTCTCTCTATAAACAATGTCTGCTCCATGATTGTGTCTGTATACTCCGCTTATGACCTATAAAGATGTGGATCTGAGGGCTATTACAACATTAATCATCATGGAAAGCTGCTTCACCCAAAGGTTCGGAGGTCAGTGACTCTTGAGTAGAATTGAGCGCCCCAGTTTATCTTTTCAAAACAATTATATATGCTTTAAACGGTAATTAAATTCTATGATTTATCTTATTAGAGTAGATTTATTTTATAGTTTGTTAGGCATTAGGTGGAGGGTGAAAGGGAGAATATATATTGTGAATATTTTTCTAAGCACATAAATATTTTTATTATGTTTACTTTTAGTCCCATACAAGTGCATCATCCCTTTTTTCTTTTTTCAATGACTTTATTTATTAAGAGAAGTTGCATATATGAGAATGATTAATAAACATTTTTGTTTAAAATTAATTCGTAATACAAGTCACTTAGCACAAAAAGGAAATGACTTTTAAAATATTTTTTAAATAATTTATAAAAGTCTTTGAATATTTTTTGTGATTTTCCTCCGCACATGAAGTAAGAATGGCACACCACGTTCCCTGGATGTTTCTACTATGATTTGGAGTCCTCCGGTACTTTAACCGATAAGGCACAGCAGAGGGAAGCTTTGGAGATCTTTACTCCTCTCAGTCCTCACTTAGTCTTTAAGCTATTAAGCTTCGACAACTGGAGAGTGCACATCACGTTCATTATTTGTGCAAGGGATCGTATTCGATATCGATGATGAAAATAAACATTTGAGAGTTGAGCACTGGGTTATTATGGACCATAGGTATGTTATTATTCTTGACATCCATGAAGGCATCGTAAAGTTTAGACCATTGAACATAATATATTTTCAGTGAGGTCCATCAAAACACATTTATGTTTCGTAATGCCTGCCTGCGCACTCGTCATTGATGCACTATTTAGTAGTTATAAATATTATATGTAATTTCTTTTTGTTAGAGCTGTTTCAATATACCATAAATTTTTTCCTTAAAAAATAAAACACAATCATTAGTTCATACTAAAAAACCTACATTTTTACAATATCAAAAAGCTTTATGAGTTTAAAATAAATACATATAATAATGACTTAAATATACAATATGTATATAAACTCCCTTGTGCGTTTATGCCTTCACAGAAGAGCGTGGAGGAGGCCTTCAATAACATATTAAAACTCATTACGGAATTTTAAAACCACGAATAAGTTTAATGTGCATATATAATAATAATAAATAAATACCCTGAATATTTGTTTCTTTGATTCGATATATTTCAACTGAATATAAGTGAAATCGAGGAGGATGGGTTCATTATCTCTAGAATGTCAAGGGCCTATTAGGAATCATAAGGGTTATTTCTGTGAAGGCATAAATGCCAACGGAAAACAGGACTTACTTCATAAACTGTCGATAATAGCACCATGAAATGATAAAAGCCTCTTTCTTCTTTCTTTCTCTTTTTTACAGTGGAATCTGTTGTAATTGGAACTTTAAAATTTATCACGCAACCTCAATCCTCTGACGATATTCTTGAAATGTGCCCAAAAATACTACATTTTTCTAAAAACATATAATACCAAATTCATACAAACACTTCACTTTCTATTACTGAATATTAATATATACATTTTAGAACCATGGATATCTTTAAAAAAATAATAATCAACAACAACAGCTTAGAAGAATTGTCCAATTCTTTCAAATACTCTAAAATAGATTAGAGAATAAAAATATAAAGAAACAATTCATAAGCCAAAATTTGAGTATCTTTAAAATAACCCTTTTGGATAACTAGAGTAATAATATGCTTAAATCACTTAATTTGTTCTACAAAAGCCTATTTAAAAATCTTCACTTATACCACCTTAAGTATCTATTTACCTCTAAAAATATGCATTAATAAAATTGTAACAAATTTTAAGTGTGAAGGGTGGCAAAGGCTAACAAAGGCATTATCACTAAAGACCTCGCAATAAAGATCCTTCAAAATTTGCTACATAAATTGCACAGCCTTCAAAAGAGCGTTCCCACGTGATTGCAATATTTTCACTTTCTCAAAATTTACGTAAGTTGTAAGTTGTACAAGGTTAATGGGCCACTTGGTTAAGAGCAATGACCTATTATGAATACTGGAAGAAGTGGCATTCAAAGCGAGACAAATGATATCCCTGATTAAAGGGTTTTTGTTTCTATCAATAGTGTATATACATTCATATCAACAGATTTCAAATAAATGAAAACAGCATGCTTTGTCTATCATTGTGTGATTTTATAGAGGTCCTCAAATTAAGTGCTCAAAATTAAAGTCAAACTGTCAAATTTTGTTAGCCATCTTTAAATGTTTTTTTTTTCAATCTAAGTCAGAGGATTATGTATCTATGGAGTAAAATTAATACTCAAATGTGTGTTGAGGAGGATTCCAGGCCGCTCAGAGAAGATGCTTAGGGATAGCACAACGGTTGTTCTCGCAGCTCACCAATAAGCATGATTTAATCATATGATAAAGCTTTTCTCTGTCCTTTTCTATGTCCGATAGTTAGAATGAGGATCCATTTATCGACATTCCTGAAAAAACAAACATGAATTATTTCTCTGAGATTGAGCAGTTCCTTTATTAAATTCATAGTAATATGTGGAATAGGCGGAATGAAAGCGTTAAAGTAAAGTAGCGCATGCATAACATAAATTTTTCCTTTTTTCCCAAAGGAATTTGCCAAAATTTTAGTTCTTCTTTAGGCCGTAAGGGGCGCTGTGATGCTAGAGCTCTTTGAAAATATTACAAAGTCCTTTTATTATTTGTATTTGGAGACGTTTTGTAGTGTTGTAGTGATTTGATATATTTCAAATCATCAAACTTAATCCCTTTAAACCGGTTTTAAATAGGATTGTGACGTAATTTCATGGACTAGCGACATCTAACGTTAAAGAAAATAACCATAATTTTGGCCAATTTTTTTTGTTTACTTTTTCCTTGCATGCGCTACTTTATCTTAAGTCTTAGGTCATGAGAAAATACTATTGAAATAATTAAGAATGAATTCTCTGAATTGATGTTCGCTCCTCAACAGCCGAGGGTGAAGTGAATTTTTATTGCAAAATACCAATTTCTTTTTATTCTTCCCTCTCCTTTTTTTTAACCAATATGGTTTGAAAAATTAACTTTTTTCTCTTCCCATCTCTTTTTTTTACTTTATTGATATTTTGTGTAATTGCATATGAGTACATATATTAATAAAAAATTGTTTAAAGTTATTACACAAAATAAAAGTCATCTCACGTTAATAACAAAAAAAAACATCGGTAAAACATCTCACAAAAAGCATAATCAAATGGACCAACAAATTGTCCAAATAATAAAATCCAAATATTCTGTAAAAATGTAAAGTATTTTGAGGTCCTTCGCTGTATTCACATAGCAGGATGGGTAGAACTTTACCATCTCTCCAGCAAGCTTCCACTGATCTCCCGACGTCCATGGAATCTTAATGCTGAGGGCCGAATACCGAACCGCCCAGGATATTAAAATCTTTATCAGATCTTCTTCCCTGATGAGATACCCCGAGGCTAAGTGCTCCGCCAGTAGGCTTTTACAGCTGGAAAGAGATATTCCATGGCTCTCGTCTTGATAGAAGCTTTGTGAAGATCCGAAGTAGAAAGACCTAAGAGAAGTATAGAGAGATATGTGCGTATTTATATGATTCATATTAATTTTTATATATTCTCTCAAAATCTTGAAGAAGGGACACCATAAAATATCTCATTTAAATATCAAAATTTTGATTAGTTACTAAGATTAACACCTTCCAACACTTTTCTGGAAAGAGATAATTTCATGGCTCTCGTCTTGATAGAAGCTTTGTGAAGATCCGAGGTAGAAAGACCGAAGAGAAGTATAGGAGCGATATGTGCGTCTTTTATATGATTCATATTAATTTTTATATATTCTCTCAAAATCTTGTGGAAGGGACAACCATAAAATATCTCTTTAAATATCAAAATTTTGATTAGTTACTAAGATTAACACCTTCTAACACTTTTCTTGACTTATATATATATATATATGTACAAGGTCGGCTGATAAGTTCCGAGACTAAGACATAGATAGCGCCAGTGGATTTGTTTTTCATATGACTGTTAGCTATTACCAACTTTCAAAACATACATGTATAAATATAACAGCTGTCTGAAACTAGTTTGTGAGATATTGCGTTTTAAGGGAAGCTACTTTTGTTATTGTGAAAAAATGGAAAAGACGAATTTCGTGTGTTAATACAACATTATTTTTGATGGGAAAAAATACCGTCGAACTAAAACTTGGCTTGAAGAATGTTATCCGGACTCTGTTCCATCGAAAGCAACCATATGTCGATGGTTTGCTGAATTCAAACGTGGTCGTGTGAGCACGAATGATGATAAACACAGTGGACGCCCAAAAGAGGTGGTTACACCGAAAAACACAAAAATTATCCACAAAATGATTTTAAATGACGGTAAAGTGAAGTTGATCCAGATAGCTGAGACTCTGAAGATATCGAAAGAGCGCGTTGGACATATCGTGCATGAATATTTGGACATGCGAAAGCTCTGTGCAAAGTGGGTGCCTCGAGAGCTCACAATCGACCAAAACAACACGAATTGATGATTATGAGCAGTGTTTGAAGCTGTTCAATCGTAATCAATCCGAATTTTTGTGTCGATATGTGACAATGGATGAAACATTGCTCCATCACTTCACTCCCGAGTCCAATCGACAGTCAGCTGAGTGGACTGCATATGATGAACCAAATCCAAAGCGAGGAAAAACGCAACAGTCAGCTGGGAAGGTTATGGCGTCTGTATTTTGGGATGCACACGGTATAATATTCATTGACTATCTTGAAAAGGGGAAAACAATCAACAGCGATTATTATATAGCCGTGTTGGAGCGTTTGAATGATGAAATTATTGAAAAACGGCCCCATTTGAAGAAGAAAAAAGTGTTGTTTCACCAAGACAATGCACCGTGTCACAAGTCAATGAAAACAATGACTTAATTAAATATATTGGGCTACGAATTGCTTCCCCATCCACCGTACTCTCCAGATCTGGCCCCAAGCGACTATTTCCTGTTTGCAGACCTGAAGAGAATGCTCGCTGGCAAGAAATTTAAGGATAATGATGGAGTAATCGCCGAGACAGAAGCCTATTTTTCGGATAAAACGAAAGATTACTATAAAAGTAGAATCGAAAAATTGAAAGATCGCTATAATCGCTGTATCACTCTCGAAGGCAACTATGTTGAATAATAAAATCGAATTTTGTCAAGAAAATGTTTCTCCTTAGTTAGTCTCAGGACTTATCAGCCGATATATATATATATATGTGTGTGTGTGTCGTGTGTATACTGTTTATATTAAAGAACAAAATAAAGACCTTGCTGAAGATAAAAAAGCAAGTATCTGACTTTGTCTAGTATTACTTTTTATCATAAGTTTCATTGTTGACTCATACAATCGTAGAGTTTTCTTTTTTTGTTATTTTTCTTTGAAATTATTGGAGTTATATTAAATACATACATGCATATGGGAGGCTTAAGCTACTCAGTCCTACAAGATGCGTGACCCTACAACTCGAAATTGGACCTAATACAAAATCAATACGATAAGAGCCCTCTGCTTACTTATGCAATATCGATTTAAAAGAAGGAAGGACATAGTTAATATATATTACTTGAGATGATCTAGCTTTACCCTTTTCTTCTATGTCACTCTTTTCATCCAGAAAAAACATTAAATAGAGAGAAGAGAGTAATCCTTTATTGATCTTCATTTTATAAGACATTTATGAAATTCGATTTGTTAAAATAAGTAAAACTTTAGAAATAGAAAAAAAGTTACTTAACTTTTTATATAATATTAAATTTTAGCTTTCATCTATAACATCTTGACTGGCGGACCGAGTCTAGATCCACTCGAGGTTCTATCACCATTGAATAATTAAGAGATAAAAAGTTGCTAAAGCAAACTTTCTAACTTAATGAGCACATATTTTCTAGTTTGCAAAAATATTGTTTTGGGTGTTTGAGACATTTATTATTTGACATGGCAGTCAGGTCAATATATGACTGCCATGTTACTGACATATTACATACAGGTACTGATACATTTGATTTACTAATTCATAATATTCCACATAAGGCATAATGCCACTTAGACTTTATGATGTTCTGAATAGTTGCTTTTGGATTTGTACCCTAGCTGGGCCTCTTTCATTTTTTATAATTATCATTATAACAGAGTATTTTTAGATATATAAATTTGTATACAAATATACATAAAATTAGTCCTGTAAAATAAATAGTGGATTTCCAGAAGAATATTTTGTCAATTTGAATAAGTATATTGAATATTTATAACATCTTTCTACATTGGCACACAACTGGATTGATATATTGGTACATATACCTATATTATATATATATATATATATATATATATATCTATATATATATATATATATATATATATATATCAGACTTTTGACGTTCGCGAAAAATTGTCGTTCGTCGTTCGCCAAAATTTATCGTTCATCGTTCATTTTTAATTGAATCGTTCGTCGTTCATCGTTCGTTTGTCGTTCGCTATTCTGAAAAAAATTGACAACCTTTTTCTAGAAAGAAATTTCTGAAAAAATGTAATGAGCGACAAATCAACAAGTCTGATAAATATATATATATATATATATATATAATTAACAAAATATTTTAAAGGGAAAGGAAGAAAAATAATTATGAAAAACAAAGTAAATAGCCGTCATAATTTATTATTAAGATTACTGTTTAATTAATTGAGAAAGTCCATATAGTGTAGTGATTATTAAAGAGCTATGTAAGCTACATAATTAATATTTGAGGAGCAAATATTTGTTTTATTCTTGCCTTCATGCATTTTAAATCATATTTATTCTGACTGTAGGCGATCAGTAAAAAAAATCGATTGGAGCAAAAATTTACAAAGTAATAGCAATATAGTCATTGCAATATAAAGATAATAATCATTATGGATATATGAAAGTAAAATAAATTGAAATTATAATAAATTGAGAGATATTTCTAAAGGTGGATATTTTGGTGTATTTAAATCCAATAACACTATGCTCCAGAAATCTCACTAAGGCCAATCTGAAATGGAATTTGCTACAATACAAATAAAGATTGAGATGCATTCTATCTGTGGTTATTTTTATTTTTATGGAAACACTTTGTGGCAATTGCTTTTTGTTGTTTGTTCACATGCATTTTAATGCAAAATATTGTAATTCTTAAAATATTGCGCTATAACGATAAGGATGTAATGGAATATTGTCATCATCTGTATAATATTGCCTGTTACCCTTACCAAGTCTAGATATCTAACGTTCAAAATAATAAATATTTTTGAAAATGAATATAAGGTTTTATTCCGTCATTTGCAAAACGTTTTTATTTATAAAAGTCATATGATTTCAAAATATTTGATAATACATATGGTTCAATTGATTTCCTACTTACACGTAAACTTTAGCTGCTATTTTAAATAGGTGCTGTAATCCAGTTTTAGCCCTCACAAGTTCAACTCTCAATGCAGGTTCAAACCCCGAGAGAGGATGGCCATTTTCGGTCTACCTCATTGATGAGATCCTAGGTTCGATAGACTAATTAACGCTATAATTCTTATTTATATCCCGTTGATGCAATTCTATCGAACCATATAGGCAAAACAAAATAATTGAAAAAGTTTACGCTTCTACGTTTGCGAATTACGGTTATTTAATTTATAAAAAAGATTAGCTTTTAAATATAACCTATGGCAAAAATAAACGCCTTATTGCCAACAATCAAGATTGTGATCCTTTTCAAAACCCATTGAATATATTGAATAAAGCCGATTTCCAACCTATTTGCCTCATCGAACTCCATCATATTTTTGTTCTTGTTTCTTATACAGTAAATTGTAAATCAGTTCCGGTTCTTAGAATCCGTAAGACGATACTTGAGTATAAAAATACAAAACAGGTATATATTGTTTTATTAATTTTACGCAGTCATTTGAGTATATGTTACGCAACTAGGGATTTCAGGTAATGAGTTGCTTAACACTCAATAATTTTATAATTGTGACACGTAAAACATGACATTTTGGTACTCCAACTTGGCATAATTGTTAAGCCTGGAACCTAATGTTCCATTGGATTTGTAACTCTAATATGTCAAAATTTTGGCATGTAGAATTTGAGGGCGATAAGATCAACCGATGTATCGGTTGAGCCGATACTAAATTTTTACAAACTATGGGTGTTTTGACATATATAAAAATATATACTAATGGAAATGTTAATTTGAAAAAATTGTGCATTACATTTCAGTATAGCAAAATGAATTTAGTGTTATTTCAAATATACATATATATATATATATAGTACAAAGTTTTACTGTATTTAAAGCGAAAATTTAATTAAATAAGTAACAAATAGATTAAATATTTATAAATAGATCACATCCATAATAAAGTTATCAGTAACACTTGTCAATTAAATGGAGGGGGGTGGGGGCAACCTTAGCACATCAAAATTTGTATAAGTACAACTGTACTTTTGCTGTTATATAATTGTATATTATAAGACTCTTTATTTAGAGTCTTCATGTCTGAATTAGAAGCTGAGGTTTACCAACAAAAATAATTTTTCTAACTCAAGAATACAATGCAGTATTTAGGAAATGAAGTGAAGAAATACTAAAACAAATTAGACAAATTTCGGAGTAAATTTGTGAGGAAATCAAACAAAACTACTCCAAGCTGCATCGATTAAACACACGAAAAGTATTGTGCAAGGTGTATAGTAAATAGTTGACACTTTTGTGAAGATTTGAGATGTAGAGCTGATGTTTCCGTATCACTCAACGACAAAAACAAAGACATCATGGAGTAACATCTTACTGAAAATTAAATAGATAATGCCATTGATACGAATACAAAACGATAAATCTCCAGTTCGACTTTTTCAAAAAATAAAAATACTCCACGGTTTTTAGTACCTATTCTTTTAAGTTTTAACGAAGAATTCTCACCGTGGGATATTTTCCTGATTTTGCCAAGTCTTGAACAATTGTTCAGTATAGAACCGCCAGCGCAAATTTTTACAATAGAATAGGTGTTAGACAAGGTATTTGTTGTTCTTCTATACTTTTTATACTGTGTCTCAATCCTTTGATCGAGAGGATTCAATTGGATAAAATATTGTTGGGTTTTTCAGCTATACCTCATTATACAAAGTGCTTTTGTTATGCATATGATATGTAGATGATCTTTACTGGAAGTCCATTGCAAACCTTGAAATCTTTTATGTAAACTCTTAATTTTCTTAACGGAATAAATACAGTCGGAGCTGACTTTGCTGCTGAAACGGCAGATTCCCCTTTGCTTCTAAATAAAATGGCTTTCAAGCAATTCTAGTCTATTTTTGTTTTGTACGAGTCTGTAGACAGACTTGCAGCACCAATCAGAATGCGTCTGGCTGAAACCTCTCCTCCAAGCTGCGGATAATTTGTTTAAAGCCAATAATGGAACCTTTCATTAACTATTTATACAGACCAGTGGCTAAAGCTATAAATGTGATGAGAAGTGGTATGTTGTCGCCATCAGAAAAGTGGTTGAAATACCGTGTTCTCTATGGTACACTCGAAGTGCACGACAATTTTTTTACGCAAGATCAAAGTTTCTTTTTGCTGTACGTAGAATGAGTTCAGTGATCAGTTTTATATGACTGAACATATATTGGCCCCTTATATTTCTTGGCCCATTTCCGATCTCTTAATTGACAATTATAGTTTTTATCAACCTAAGAGCAGTGATTTTCTAACCTTTTATATTGAACTTTATGAACGTTTTATTAGTTCTATTATTACAAAAATCACAGCATGTACTATATGCAAGGAGAAGTGCATCATACAACAATATTTTGGATTTCATCAATGTTTTAACTCCACTTTAAAATTTTAAAGGATACATGTCGTAAGATATGAGGATTTACTCAAATGGTCTTTCAATTTTTAATAATTTGTTATTTTTTTGCTGTATTATTTGAATTATAAATGGAGCCTGTTGCCCAAGAAAAAAAAAGTATAAGAAAAACTATACTTTTACAGTTATATATATAATTGTATATTGAAAGACTCTATATTTGGAGTCGTCATATCCAAAAATTCACGTTTATAGTTTGTGGTTTTTTATCAATAGAAAACTAATAATTGAATTATATATATCTTCTTAAAAATAATTATTTCCTCCTATTGAAAGAGGTAAAAGGTAATAAATTGATTATGTAGGAGACTTGTATTATGTATCCCTTTATGATGAATAAGTGAGTCCTTTCATGCTCTTGTCTCCACACAGGGAGTAATTATTCTTTCTTCCTCAGACGTTCTGGTGATTATTCATGGGAATGACTGACCTTTATCAAGAAAAGGTCACAAGAGTAATTTAAATGCAGTAGGCTTATGATCGTTGAATGGAGGCCTGATATTATCGGTCCAAGGTTAGACTGATCTTGTCAGAGTAATTAAGAATGTTATATGTATATGCATTGAGTTGTATAGAAAGCTGTTTTATATCAATTAAAAAGGAGGTCTTTTTACTTTTTTCTCTTTCTATCTATATTGATGACTCAATATTAAAGAATGTGATGTTTTTTTTGTATTTCATATTTTATTAGGGTTGAAGTCAAGATAATAGATAATACAAGATGCGCAGAACGCAATGTTTAGATTCCTCTGATTAGAAAAGAAAAACTTAAACGTCACAGATGACGTCACAGTAGCTATTTGTTATTAAATAAAATCAAAGGTACATTAAAAACAGTGATTAATTTCAAAAGGAAATAAAAATTTGAAACCCGGGAGCTCTCCGGCGGAGGCGGAGCTGCAGAGGACGGCCACGTTGCTCCGGAGCTCCAGATGCGTGCGGGCTACCAGCCAAGGCCTCAGAGTCCCGTACGGTGTTCAGGACTTCCACTTCCTCCCTGATGCTGAAGCTGTGCGTCCCCGGTGGCTCGTGGCGGGAGGGAGCCTCCGGACGTTATTCCTTTGAGAGCCTTTACGTTTTTAGCTTAGTTGTCCTAGAGGTATTAGATACATAGGCAAATCGTAGCTGTGATGACGTCACATTTTTTTTATTGGAAATATCCTTCTTTGTTTACATGAGTTCTGCCCCCCCCCTGGGTTGAAGTACATGCATAAATTAATAACAAAAATAGACAATATAATATAAAATTTGCACTCACGCATGAGAACACTAAATGATAAATTCAAGCTGTATGAAGCTTCAATTAGAAGTAACTTTGATTTGTAGGTTGGGTTCGATCATGCCGGGTCCGATAGTCCTGGCTACGGAGAGGTCGTACACGTTCTTGCAGACGAGGCATCTACGAGTCGATTGAGATTACCAGTTGACGTTTTCCTCTTATATAATACCGGTTTTGGATTTAAAAAGCAAATCAAAACGTTTTTTCATAAATTGTTTTTAGGTCTGAGTCTAAGAGAGTTCATAATATTTTCTCAAAGATAGTCAATTTTTACATTCTCTCAGTGAAGTATTGTTGAAATATTAATAAAACTAATTTTAGAGTCTTATGAGACTTTATAGAATTTTCCGGGTGTTGATTAATATCGAGAATACTATTTTTCAAATAATATATTTTTTAATTAAGAGGTTTGATGAGAAGACTTTTTAATGACCATGTCATTTTTTTTCATGATTCTTCTGTTTATAAAGTTTTTTTTACTTTATAGAGATTTTGTATAATAATGTATATAATTATATATTAATAATCACTTTAGTTCCAAATTTGTTGTAATACTCGTATAACAACGGTATGGAAGCCAAACGTACGTATGTATTACCACTTTTCTACTCGGATTGGTTGTTAACCATCTAAAATGTGCAGGAGTCTTGTAAACAAGATCAAAAACAGAAAAAATCAAAGTTCTTGAAGCAGAAACCTGGGAGTTGCCGGCTGGGAACTTTAGATCCGGCCATCATCAAAAACTGTCTCAAGAACAACCCAACAAATTTAATGTCCGCTCTGATTAAAGATTAGGAACCACATATAACTAAAAGACGAGGGGGAAAAGCCTTAAGCTTAATTAAAACCAGTATTGACTAAAAAACAGCATGAAAGGAGACTAAAGGGATTCAACAAGCTTTTGAATTCGATGAAGTTATACTGAGACTGCATTACTTTCTTCTCAGACGAGGGAATTTATCGGTCAATCATGTCATTAATCGTCAAGAAGGTTCCATATCACAACCAGAAACCCACCCAGATTATCCGACGATGCTTGTTGTAGTTGCATCACGGGTCATAGTCTACATCAAATTATTATTATCTGTTAGATTCCGGCTTTTTTGTTGATATTACAACCTTCTTGGACCAAAGTCTGATATTTTGGGCAAAGAATATGTGACTCTCTAGAGCCCATATTTGAATCCTTTGGACATTTCCATACAAGATACCGAGGCCTGCAAAAAAACTCAGCAAAAAAATATCAACCTTGAAACATTCCGTTATTAAGGCCTGGGCCTCTATGCCTGCCGAGTATATCCGTGATGTCTGCACCAAATACAAACCCATGACTAGAGTGAGTTGAGGCAGCAGAAGGATAATATATCTATTATAAATATTTTCAACATAGTTCTAACATATTTTTTTAATAAATTTCTTTTGAAATAAATAATAATTTCTGTAGGTTCATGATTACATTTCGCACTAGAGTGTCCTCGATTTTAATCAACACCCGGTAATTATATATTAGATATCACAAGTCATTGTCGAGGGAATTTCTCATTCGTGAGTGTCATTTCATATTTCTTCTTTTAGCAGCAAGCAATTATATGCTCTCTTGCAAACTGTCATTTTCATGGCAATGCCCCTGGATTAGACTAGCTTAAAACTTGGATTCTAGCTGACGTATCATTTATATGTTACTTATGAATAAGATTGAGGGAATTCACATCTAAAGCAAGAAAGGAAGAGCCAAGCGAACTGAATTATAGTTTTCTTTTCTAACGATACGAGGAGTGAACTTATATGAATAAAAAATAATACAACTAACTTGTGTTAAGAGATTGATGATTGATGTCCTTGTTATAAAGTCAAATGTCAAGTTATTTGCCAACTTTACAGTTGGAGAGGACCTTTTATCATTTTCAATAAGTTAATTAGAGTGCCCTAGTGCACAATTAGTGCTAAAAAATGACATCATGATGATCCCATTAAAACCAGGGATGAGCAGTACTGTCAATCTTTTTATATAAACATTTCGGATTTGAGAGTCGGGCACTCCCTAGGATTTTACCTTCGTGCAAAGTGATTATCATGTTAAAATTTGAGCAAAATAGAATAGTGTTAAGTCTAGTAAACTTATGTAATATTTTTTCACCAAACAATCGCCTCTTCCTTTCTGAATTTCAATACTATGTACACAATAAAAGAGTATACGTCAACGGTAAAGAAAATCAAAAGGAATTCAAATTAGTTTATATTTGTTTATTTTCCTACATAATTACACAAAAATGGAGTTTTGAAATATATTTTTTTTTGGAAAATCCTACCCAAAAGTTACTTTTTCCAAAGTTTAATTTTTCGTCTATTTTTGTATGTATATAAAAATGAGGATTCTTGAGATCCTACCTAAACTTTGCACCAAATTAATTTATATTAGCATACGTATTGAAGACATGAGAGGCGATTGAATGGCGGAAAAATGCAACATAAGTTTACTTCATAACTTTGGGTTTGCTAGATTATTTTCTATTTATTGAAATTGTAATTTAAAATATTAATAAGGTTTACAAAATATATCCAAGAAAACCCGATTAACAACGACAGTATTTCATGCAACGCTTAATTTAGACAAAAGTAATAGAACAATAACATGTCAAAATATAATATATATTATCCCTAACATATATTAGTAAAGGTATTAAAGATGATGTGCCTTAACATTTACTATTTTTGGATTTAGATTAGATTATCCACTCTTAATAGATAATAATTCAAGAAATCTGGTGCAAGTTTACTGCGGGATTTTAATGCCAGTTCATATGAAGAATATTACTCTTATAAACGCACTTGAAAAATAATTGGTAAAAATTAAAAAGTAAGGCATATCAAGATTATGCTTTCGAGCAATCAACTGATGCCTCGAGCTATAATATAAAACTGTTTTTTATTGAGAGTGCTCAGATTTTTTAAATAAACGATAACGGTTTGAGATATCGACCATTTCTTTATTTGCCGTAAAATACTTTTTTTTGCCTTATGGCTCGATAGAATTGTATCCGACTGGATATAAATAAACATTATAGCGTTTAAATTAGTCTAGCATCTTATCAATGAAGTAGACCAAAAATGACCATCCCCTCTCAGGAGTATTCGAACCTGCACCCCCCAACATTGAGAGTTGGAACGCCAAAATACATTCAAGTTAATTCATAAAATAAATTATATTTTTGTTTGAATGATCAACCCGTGCATGTTTTACGAAGTCCAATCGTTCCAGCCAATTTAGACTTCTTTTCGACATAAATTGGCTGAAAACTGCAACGATTTCGCACTAAATATTTGTTCTGAGCTCTTCTAACGTCGACGGAGTATTCACATGATCCCAATGATATTTTCTAAAGGGCGCTAAATTGTACGAGCGAGGCGGTCATTTGCCGTAAAATTTTCTTAGCGCAAAAACCTTTTTCAATGATGTGAATCAAAATAGCTTCCTCTTCCAGAAAAAGAACCTGCGTTGGATTAAAAATTAATATATATATATATTAAATAAATAAATATATATATATCGGAAACTTTTAGATTCAGAAGATATCATTGATATTGAAGAAAAATATTTAATTTAATAGTTAAATTCGATAATATAGTTCGCTGGAATGTGCAGACAACATATCTGGAATGTTTTTGATATTTCCCAGAATAATTCCGGTCTTGAGAATTATAAAATTTGATGCCAATTGTGCGAGAAAAATGTCAAAATGTGTCGATGGTTCTTAATAAAAGACGATAAATCTCTACGGATCACTTGGGAGATAATTAAATGCCCCAAGAAGTATGGAGGTCTAGAACTTCTATCTATACAAGTTTCATGGAAGACAGTATCATTTTCTTTGTTAAGTAAATTAATTAGAAAAGTCACTTCGTGGGTAAAATATTGATGAGTAAAGTAAAAACGAAAGGATAACTCGGTTTTGACGAAATTAACGGTGAGGGTCCGTCAGATCTGATATGGTCTTTAAAATCAATAAACCCAATTTGGGAGAGGGTGGGGATACAAGCGAAGGTCTAACACTCAAAAAATCCAAGAGCCAACAAAGAAAAACAAAATATTAGACTTTCTACGATCACCTCCATTATTAAATTAATCAACTTTTTTGACGAAGTTTTGATTTTATTTAGCAAGCAAATTTATACAACTTTGGAAGTCAAATAATAAAAAATGTTAGTTTTAAGCATATAAATTTGGTCCACAAGATTGGTTTTACATATTTTTTGTTTTGGTAATAACAAAACAATTCGACAGCTACAACTAGAGGAAGCGACAAAAACAATACGTTGAGAAAATAGAACAACATAGAGATACAGAGACTATAAATGTTTAGTGTAATTTCATCGCAGACCTTTTATAGCCGTTTTTTTTGTCGCGGGTAAATACATCGCTTGCTCTTTCATAGTCAGTCAATTTTGTCGTTCTTCTTTTTGTCACAGGTATTTTTTGTCACAAAGCTTTTTTGTAGTGAAGTATTTTCGTGCGTTCGTCTTTTTTCTCGTCGGTATTTTTGTCAAATAGCTTTTTTGTAGTGAAGCGTTTTCCGCGCAATTTATTTTTATTTTGTAGACCCTAATCTCGTTCGCATAGTCGGGGGTACCATGGGGTTTAAAACATAGTGATACAAAGATATAGCGAGCGTATTCCCTTTATCTGTATTTTTGTGTCCAATATAAACAAAGTAATTTTTACTACTTCATCGTAAGCTGATCATAGAGACAGAATCTATCTCTATGATCAGCTTACGATGACGTAGTATAATTACTTTTCTTATATTGGACACAAGATACAGCTGAACGAGTTTCTCTGCTATTGAAGGGAATAAGCTCTATATCTTTATGTTTTAAATCTACTGCTGACACTTTTCAGGAGAAAAGACACGCAGCCTAAGAGTTTTGCACACCTAAGCCTTGGTTGTTCCGCCGGGTGTACTATGGGATGGTAATCGACCACTGACTCTTATTAGGTGGAAAATACCCGGCCTAGTGTCTGAAAAAATTCTTGAGCTGTTTTTTTTACGACCCAGAAGGGCCTGCAGTAGATTTTGAACCCATATAGCACCCAGCTGAAGCCGGTGCAATCCTTTAAATTAAGTAAAATATTTTTTGGGGCGGGTTTTTTCCCTCTTAAAAAGAGTCGGGTGGTGATTTAACCCATGGGACATCCGATTAAAGTAGGCGCATACCCTTAGATTAAGGTCTACGAAAGAATTAGGCCGAGTGTTTTTCACCTTAATAAGAGTCGGTGGTCGATTACAACCCCATAGTACTGCCGTCGGAACAACCAAGGCTTAGGTGTGCAAAACTCTTAGGCTGCTTGTCTGTTTCTCCCTAAAGAGTGTCAATGGTAGATTTAAACCCCATGGTACCACCGACTAAGCGAACGAGATTAGGTCTACAAATAAAAAAATATATCGCGCGGAAATCGCTTCACTACAAAAAGCTACGTGACCAAAATACCGACGAGAAAAAGACGAACGACGAAATTGACTGACTATAAAGAGCAAGTGATGTATTTACCTGCCACAAAAAACTGCTATAAAAAGGTCCACGACGAATTTACGCGCCATGAAATTACTGGACACCGCTATATGTCGTGATAAATATTATTATGAAGAGCTTGTCCATACTATGATTGATTTTTCCCTGTACTGGATAAGATACAAGATTATAACTAATACATTGACCGCAGGAAATATATAAGGGAGGACCACGGAAGAAAGACTCTGTTTTTTTTCTGCAAAGTTAAAAAAGAGACCACAAATCATTTTCTTGTAGAATGTGAAGTCACAAGACCAATTGGGAAGAAATAGCAATGGCTCTACTCCTAAAATACCGTCTTATTTTTAAAACAACATTTTTCTTTATATGCATTGGTCCTTTTTCATCCCAAATAAATTTTATAACAACCAAATGATAAATAGTTTTTTATAAAATGAGATGCAATTTCAAATTATTTGTTGAAAAAATTATAAATACCCTCCCTTAAGTGACCAATTAGAATAGAATTGAGATATTCAGTGTTTTATTACATTTTCCTATAAGTTGTGTTTTGTCATAAAATGTTTTTGTACATATTATGTTTTGTATAGAATAAAAATGCACTTTGGTACAAAAAAAAACACTGCGCCCACAGCATTGTGAGTTGAACACCGAGTCCAAAACCACCCAACCCTATTTATTTTTATTACAAGATAATCCCCACACATTACTTTACTCGCTAAGCTTTCTTAAATATTTCCAACCTCCTCTCTGACGTCATAACAAGCCAAAGCATTTCGAGGGAATAACATACTTGCTAATTTCTATTAAGAAGAGTTTAGGTATTCCCACATCAATTGTATTATCATTGTAGGGCTAAATTTATATACATATATAATAACGAAAAATTGTTATTCGCCGTTCGTTTTCGCTCGTCGTTCTGTAAAAAATTGACGACAATTTTTAATTTCAAAAAATTATGAAAGTTTTTTAGAAAGGAAATTTTCCCATGGAAAAGAAAAATCTTTGTCTTTTTTGGGCGCCAAAACGAACGACGAACGATAGGATGTTTTTTTGTTGTCGTTTGTCCTTTTTTTTTGTTTACCAATGAACGACAAATCAACAAGATTGATATATTATATATATATATATATATATATATATATATATATATATATAAATATACATATATATAGTATTAGGGTTGTTCTTATTTTTCAAATGTTTGAAATGTTAGCGGCTTTGTGGATTTTCTGTTTCTTGGTGATAAAAGAAGACGACATACAAAGTTTGAACAAAATCGGTCAACATTACGAGGTCGCGCAACGAGGTCAAAGTTTTAAAAATTTAGTAAAAATATAGTTTTCCCGCAAATTTCTTCAAAATGGTGGACGTTACAGACTTCAATAATATTATTAATTTAAAGGAAATCTAATTTACTACCAGACGTATGTTTGATGTTTTTTAATAAAACAAAGTTTTCAGTAAAAACAAAGCAAGAAAGGGAGTGTGTATTGTTAGCTTATTTCATAGCTTTTTTGTATCAATTAACTTCACTCGCCTGTAGAAGATGACTTGTTCGCTTCAGAGTAAAATAGTACTTTTAAGTTTAGTAAAACTTTAGATGATAAATCCAAAATGACCTTGGTTGCATTCTATCAATTCAGAATTCAGTACAATCTGAGTTTACATCATATGATTCAGAGCCTGTATTGACCTATAAGAAATCGATTATGAAAAAAAAAATCATAATGTGTTTCTTAGATGTGCGTCAAGGTATCCTCTCAAAATTTTACTTTGTCTCTGACGCATTTATAATCCATTATATGCGTCATTTTGTACGCGAGATAGCTTTTTTTAATGTACATATAACTCTCTACTTATTAAATTGACATGATTTAGTATACCAAATATTAAAGCTGGTTAACCAAGCTTTCATTTGATATGTTTTGTGTTCTAAAAATCGCTATACTTTAAGAGATATAAGCAAATACGTACTCTCCCCCAAAAATTGATCTTTTGATATGAGAATATACGATTACCATTGGTAACGGCAGTTAGTTTAACTGGATAGGAAGGAAAAAGAAGGGAGAGAAGTGAGGCAAATACCTCCCCCCCCTTCTCTTTCTCTTTCTATCGGTAACACTAACAGCATTACCAATGGTAATCGTATATTCTCATATCAAAAGATCAATTTTTGGGGGAGAGTACGTATTTGCTTATATCTCTTAAAGTATAGCGATTTTTAGAACACCAAATATATCAAATGAAAGCTTGGTTAACCAGCTTTAATATTTTGGTATACTAAATCATGTCAATTTAATAAGTAGAGAGTTATATGTACATTAAAAAAAGCCTATCTCGCGTACAAAATGACGCATATAATGGATTATAAATGCGTCAGAGACAAAGTAAAATTTGAGAGGATACCTTGACGCAAATCTAAGAAACACATTATTATTTATTTTTTTCATAATCGATTTCTTATAGGTCAATACAGGCTCTGAATCATATGATGTAAACTCAGATTGTACTGAATTCTGAATTGATAGAATGCAACCAAGGTCATTTTTGGATTTATCATCTAAAGTTTTACTAAACTTAAAAGTACTATTTTACTCTGAAGCGAACAAGTCATCTTCTACAGGCGAGTGAAGTTAATTGATACAAAAAAGCTATGAAATAAGCTAACAATACACACTCCCTTTCTTGCTTTGTTTTTACTGAAAACTTTGTTTTATTAAAAAACATCAAACATACGTCTGGTAGTAAATTAGATTTCCTTTAAATTAATAATTATTATTGAAGTCTGTAACGTCCACCATTTTGAAGAAATTTGCGGAAAACTATATTTTTACTAAATTTTTAAAACTTTGACCTCGTTGCGCGACCTCGTAATGTTGACCGATTTTGTTCAAACTTTGTATGTCGTCTTCTTTTTATCACCAAGCAAAAATCCACAAATCGCTAACCTTTCAAACATTTGAAAAATAAGAACACCCAATATATTATTACAGATATATATCTATATATATATATTATATGTATATTACATTTTAGCCTGTCCCGTTTTCAGGTCAATCGCTCCGATTTTTTGCTCCAAGCACTTTTCTGCTGCGTAGGTGAAAAAATGAGATTGAGAAAGTTTCAGCCTTCAAAGGCCATTTTTTGTGACTGCACAAGCCACTCAAGTTTCAAAAAGGCCGTTTTTTGGGTCAAAAATGGCAATTTTCAAGTGGCTTGTGCTGTCTGAGTTTTAGTGATATCGATTTAATTTCTTTTCCTAAGGGTTGCTTGAAGTCTCATCTTTCAATAAAATTTTGGAGCAATCAAGCAAATAAATATTTCTATTGTTTTTTTGGCCCGTTCAGTAGGCCTCTTTTGGCCCAAAATAGGCATTTTTTTGTTTTTGCTAATATTTGCCCTAAAAGTTATCTTAGCAATTTTGTTATAAAATGGCAAAATAATTGCCTTGTCATAATGCACGTTTTGTGCAATTTTTCATAATGATCAAGAGGATATAGACGTTTGATAGAAAATATTGTGTTTATTGTTATGAAATATTGTTCATTTGCAGAAATAAAATCGCTATTTATACTTTACAATATTATTTATTTCCTCATGGAATAAGTTTTTTATTATAATTTTACTAACTTTTATATTGGTTTTTAAGATGAGTAAAAATAAACTAGCATGTAGCACGTAAAATATTATTACTCATTTTTATTTACTACAAAAATAATAAAAAGTTGGTTATGCACATAATAAATAAGATCATTATATGTAGATATAATGTGAATAGTTTAATTCAGTCTCACACAAAATATTGAAATATTGAATGCAAAAAGATCAATCGAGAAAATTTTCCAGAAATACACTTCCAAATGTTTTTATAAGTAGCATAACAAAATACAGAATTTTTATTGTACATGGATGAAAAAGAACATACAGAAACAAGCAAACAAAAATATTTTGAAATATTAAAAGCTTTGAAAAAATACTGATTGAAAATAAAATGCAAAGATTTTATGGCAACCTATGAGCATTTTATATGTATCCGAATTCAAAACAACTTTACATAAAACTCCCTACACCAATACACCATGCTCGGTTTATGTCGAAGGTCGTTCATTACATTAAGTTGGAGAGTCTTGGCCTTACAGAAAGAAGTAAAATAATTTCAACAATAATTTCTTTATACAATTCCAGATGTTTTTTTGACAGCACACCAAAATACGTCTTCACCAAAAAGAGATATAGAAGCTGTTTGAAAATGAAGCTTTATTAACACAGCAATCCATCACTTTACGAAAATGTTTGAAAGTATGTTAACCAAACTTGGCATTTACATGGAAGTACATGATTCTTAAAGTCTTGGAGACGAAATCTTACCGGATCAAGAAAGTTGGACATTACAATTCGATTACTATAAGAAAAAAATAAAGATATTTTTAACCAGATATAACCAACAAAAATAAAAAAAGAAACAATTAGTATAGTTTCGCACCCCTTTTCTCTTTTTCTTATGTTTAACTTGCTTGTAATGGTCAAAGAAAATATGGAATGGATGAGACTACCTACATAGTACTGGCATCTTATATCTCATAATACGGAATTAAAATAAATTAATAAGGAATAAAAAAAATCTTTAAAAATATCAAATATGACTTTCAAATAAGTCACAGTATATGAATAGATCTCTAGGGGGACCATCCACACAAAAGGGTAGTGCGCTGAGTGGTGTGGAAAACGTATTAACATTTTACGTAGTTATTTTACTCATCTTAAAACCAATATAAAGTTAGTAAAATTATATAAAAAAACTTATTCCATGAGGAAATAAATAATATTGTAAAGTATAAATAGCGATTTTATTTCTGCAAATGAACAATATTTCATAACAATAAACACAATATTTTCTATCAAAACGTCTATATCCTCTTGATCATTATGAAAATTGCACAAAACGTGCATTATGACAAGGCAATTATTTTGCCATAAAATAAAAATTGCTAAGATAACTTTTAGGGCAAATATTAGCAAAAAACAAAAAATGCCTATTTTGGGCCAAAAGAGGCCTACTGAACGGGCCAAAAAACAATAGAAATATTTATTTGCTTGATTGCTCCAAAATTTTTATTGAAAGATGAGACTTCAAGCAACCCTTTGGAAAAGAAATTAAATCGATATCACTAAAACTCAGACAGCACAAGCCACTTGAAAATTGCCATTTTTGACCCCAAAAACGGCCTTTTTGAAACTTTGAGTGGCTTGTGCAAGTCACAAATCAAGGCCTTTGAAAGGACCTGAAACTTTCTCAATCTCATTTTTTTTTTTCATCACTACAAGACGCAGAAGAAAATTGCTTGGAGCAAAAAATCGGAGCGATTGACCTGAAAACGGGCAGGCTAATATAC
>CP045900.1:15634775-15656608 GCA_013387185.1 Caligus rogercresseyi | reverse complement strand
TATATAATATATATATTAATATATATTATATACCGGGTGCGCAATATCTTCTTGGACACTTTTTAAATAAGTTATAGCGACAGAATGAAGCAACCAATCGCTTAGTGATTGAAGTACGAAAGGTTGCGCGATTTCTTAGCTTTAATTTGCGACCTCTTTGAAGACAATTGGACGATGTAAACAAAACTACTGCGTTATGGAAAAGATAAGGGAAAAAGTGATCGCGCGGATCCATGCTGGCGACAAGCCCATGGACATCTCTCGCAACTTTGGGATTGCCAGGAGCACAATATATAGCATCAAGAAGCTCTATGACGAGTCTGGCGGCTATGTCAGACGAACAGGGAATTGTGGCAGGCCTAAGAGCGTCCGTACGGCCGACTTGGTGGGAAAATAAAAAAGCAGGTCAAGGACCAACCAAACAACTCCGTCCGCGGCCTCGCCAAGAAGAACGATATCACCGAGAGCACCATGAGGAACCTGGTGAGGTTTGACCTTGGGATGCGGTCCAGGGCTGTCGTCCCAGTGCAAATGCTGACAGTAATTCAGCGAGAAAAGCGCCTGGAACGCAGTAAAAAAATTCTTAATTGGCTGAAAAGTAATCCGGGAAAGGTCGTAGTCTTCTCAGATGAGAAGAACTTCGTTGTCGACAAGTACAACAACCGCCGCAATGACAGATACATTGCCAAGTCTGCTGCAGACACTGATGCTAGTGTCAAGTATGTCCCAAGGTCCAAACACCCGGCCAAGGCCATGATGCTTGGCGTCGTTGGATCAGACGGAAAGACAATCCCACCGATCTGGATCAAGGGGAACCTGAACGCGAGCATGTATAAACATATACTTGCTCACCAAGTCTTTCCAGCTCTAGATGCTACTTATGGCCAAGGAAATTGGGTTTGGACCCAAGATGGCGCCCCAAGCCACACGTCAGACGCCGTCCAGAAGTACATCAGCAAACTGTCGTCCAAGGATTCTGGTCAAAGGATATGTGGCCGCCATCATCGCCAAACCTGAATCCCTTGGACTACTTTGTCTGGACGCATGTGGAGCAGAGAGCCTGCGCTACCAGCCACCCCAATGTCGACGCTCTGAAGGCTTCTGTCAACAAGGTGTGGGCCGCGATGAACACGAATGACATCGTCAATGCCTGCAAGGCCTTCAGGTCCCGTATCGAAGCCTGTATTAAAGCTGAAGGTTCTATATTTGAGAAATAAATTGGTAATATATATCTCTATACACTGTCCAAGTTTCATTATTGTAGTACCTCAGGTTCATGTTTGAGATCTTCATGAAGTTAAAAATAAAAGTGTCCAAGAAGATATTGCGCACCCGGTATTATATATATATATCATATAATATCAAATATATATATATATTATAAATAATTATATATATATCTATATATGATATATATAATATTTATTATCTTTATCTATATATATAATAATATATATATATTCAAATATATCTCTAGTCTATAATATATATATATATCTATATATTATTAAGGTTGTTTTTATTTAACATTGTTTGAACTGTTAGCACTTGTGGATTTTTCTGTTTCTTGGTGATAAAAGAAGACGACATACAAAATTTGAACAAAATCGCTCAACATTACGAGGTTGCTAACGAGGTCAAAGTTTAAAAAATTTAGCAAAAATATAGTTTTGCGCAAATTTCTTGAAAATGGTGGGCGTTACAGATTTCAATAATATTATTAATTTAAAGGAAATCTAATTTAATTTGACGTATTTTTAATGTTTTTTACAAAAATAAAGTTTTCTGTAAAAACAAAGAAAAAATGGACACTGTGTATTTGTTGAATAATAGAATTAGTTGTATCTTGAAGAAAAAAAACATACCTGAATATTTGTCGATGGATTATTTATTCAATTACCAAACTACAATTGTCGTGATATATTTATTGTTTTAAACCCAATAATAGAACAAATGACCAACTAATCAGTATGTAGAGTAGAATTATTTTATTTAATAATAATAATAGTCTGTTTACAAATGGATTAGGGGGTAGATTCTTAGTAGTGCGGAGTCCATTCGGTTATGCACTTTTATGCAAAGAATAATAGCAAATAAATATTTTTATTTTCATGATTGGGGTAAAAATATCTTTGACCTCATTGAGGCAGGAATTCTGATGCCAAAAATTATATATATTTGATACAAATGGCATTGTACTGAATCTCACATATTTTTTTTCAACCCCCAAAACAAGATTTTAAAGAAAGCTAAAACTGTTACTGAAACTTTCCGGATAAAAAGTAATCTGGAGAAGCTATCATCTCTTCTAAAGCGTTTTATGGGATAATGTACATTATAATTATGTATCTCACATTAAAAATATAAAAAGTCGTCAACTAGTTATCATATTCTGACTAAATTTAAGAGTTTTAAATACTAAATATGTATTAAGAATGACAATGCCGTTTTGAATTACAGTACCAATCTGTTTGGATGGTCACCGTATTCACTTCTCCATATTTGTCCCCTAAATTTGCCATTTAGAAGAAAAAAAGTAATAAAACTCTATGAGAACCTGTATTTAGCGGTGAGAGGCCGCTAGGTTTGACTGGAGGCACAAAAAACTTATATTTGAACTTTGAAAGGAGGGCGTGAGCTCAGTGTAAATGTGCTCATAAAACTATAAGAAGGACCATATAAAAGAATACATTCTGTTTTGCATTTATAACGTGACACTTCTACCCAAATTTATGCATGATTTATATGCACGCTAAGAACTGCTGGACATTTATTGCCCCACCCCCTACGAAAAGGAACTAATTTACCAAGATAAAAAAAATAAACACAAAACATACAATTATAAATATGTTTACGAAAGTCTCAGTTGATTACTTTGGTTTAATTTGAGTTATATTCAGATTATTAGATGTAATGGTGATTTAATTCTTAAAAGGAATTTCTTTCCAAGACATTTTTGATATACACCTCATTTGTCTTTTTGATTATAGTATAACCTTGTGCAAAACCTATAGGAAGTTACGTATGAAAGGCATATGCATGTAGAGCTTTTTGTATCCCTTAACTGTCCTATAAAAATATTTGATAGCTTCAGAAGACTTTATGATAGAATATCTATAAACATGAATTATTTTTTCCTACAGATGCTAATTTATATCATTTTATAGAAACTTAGTTGATTATAGTCAAAGATAGTAATATATTGATTTGAAAATATTATTTATGCCCAAGAAACTTCTTCACATAAATATGTTGACAGGACTCAAAATCAAACTGCCCCCCTTTAATTATATATATATATATATACAGGAACGGAGTGGGAAGAATTTATCCCCAGACAATTATGTCCTCGCTGCGTTATACAGGCCCCATATGCCGTTGGGAGGCTGTCACGGCCGTTTATGTTTCTTGAGGACAGCGGCCCACCGGGAATAGTCCCGGTGTCCACTCCGCCCCTGTATATCGCTATACTTTAAAAGATATAACAAATACGTACTCTCCCCCAAAAATTGATCTTTTGATATGAGAATAACGATTACCATATGGTACCGGCTGTTAGTGTACCTGGATAGAAAGAGAAGGGAGGGAGTATTTGCCTCACTTCTCTCCCTTCTTTTTTCTTCCTATCCAGTTACACTAACTGCCGTTACCAAATGGTAATCGTATTCTTCATATCAAAAGATCCATTTTTGGGAGAGAGTACGTATTGCTTATATCTCTAAAGTATAGCGAAATTCAAACACCAAACATATCAAATAAAGCTAGTTACCCAGCTTTAATATTTTGGTATACTAAATCCTGTCAATTTAATAAGTAGAGAGTTTACATGTACATTAAAAAACCTATCTCGCGTACAATAACGCATATAATGGATTATAAATGCGTCAGAGACAAAGTAAAATTTTGTGGGATACCTTGACGCACATCTAAGAAACACATTCTGATTTATTTTTTCATATCGATTTCTTATAGGTCAATACAGGCTCTGAATCATATGATGTAAGCTCAGATTGTACTGAATTCTGAATTGATAGAATGCAACCAAGGTCATTTTGGATTTATCATCTAAAGTTTTACTAAACGTAAAAGTACTATTTTACTCTGAAGCGAACAGTTATCTTCTACAGGCGAGTGAAGTTAATTGATACAAAAAAGCCATGAAATAAGCTAACAATACACACTCCTTTCTTGCTTTGTTTTTTACTGAAAACTTTGTTTTATTAAAAAACATCAAACTACGTTTGTAGTAAATTAGATTTCCTTAAATTAATAATCATTATTGAAGTCTGTAACGTCCACCATTTTAAGAAATTAGCGAAAAACTTTATTTTACTAAATTTTTAAAACTTTGACCTCGTTGCGCGACCTCGTAATGTTGACCGATTTTGTTCAAACTTTGTATGTCGTCTTCTTTTATCACCAAAAAACAGAATCCACTTTGTTGCTAACATTTCAAACATTTGAAAAATAAGAACAACCCTAATATATATATATCTATATATATATATATATATATAAGTATATATATATATATAATTATATATATCATCTATATATATATATATAATATATCGATACTAAAAATAATCTCATTAGGAGCACCAGAATCAAGGGATGCTTATGTCATCTAACGATCACTAAAAAGCTTACTATTTCCTTTTAAATGTATGCATGCCAAATATTAACATATATCTAACGCCTCCAACGGAAGTCAATTCAATTTCCCTTTACATCAATTTTATTACCTCATTCCTCTGGAAATATGTCATTAAACATACCCGTAAAAGATATGGATCATTGATGAAAAAGGTTATTTGCATCGATTTTATTACTAGTCGTACTTAAATGGGTCCAGATGTATGTATATAATCAGTATATATATATACTAATAAAAAAAGAATTCCGTTCGTTCGTTCGTTCGTTTCCCTGTATCCCCTAACTGTTCATTAGATCTTGACGAAATTTTTTTGAATAGTTTTGTGAGCTCAGGGAGTGTTTTTAGTGGGGTTGTCAACTCCCGGAAAATTCGTCGTACCCATATTATTTTATTCTCCAAAACATTTTTTGTCATTTTTTTTTTTTAAGTTAGATTTTTTCCAAATTTATATGTGGATGAGTATTAGGTATAGACGTGTCTTTGTTTTTTTGAGTGTTTCCCGGGAAATTTGTTTTCTACATGATTACTAAAAAATTTTTTTTTTTCTGTCCCTGTATATCCCCCAATTTAACTTTGGTGGAAAATACACAATTTTTTAATATTGCAACATCGTGCTATCGAGTTTTATAATGCCTAAGATGGAGAGTAATGTCAATACCCAATAATACAATAAGAAAATAAACATAGGCACTCTATGAAACGACTTGCAAATACTTCTTTTTATCATGTTTAATACCTAGCCTTAAGGAATACATAACAGAAAAAATGGCAATGACCACACATGATACCTTTTTAAGAAACTGATTTTGAAATAAAAAAGCCAATGCGTTGACATCATTTAAAATTCGTGTAATTCCTTTTTTCTACGTGTTTTAAATACTCTGCCGTATGGAATACAAACGGAAAAAATGGCAATGAAAAGCTATGACCACTTTTAAGGACGGGTTTTAATATGAACAATTACATGCATGATTTCACTGAATTATTCGTGTGATTTTCTTTTTACGATGTTTAAACTACCCGCCTTCAGGAATACAAAACGGAAAAAATGGCAATGAAGACTCAATGACAACTTTTTAAGGAACTTATTTTAATATGAAATGTCATATGCAATGACATCACCGAAATTATTCGTGTGATTTATTTCATTCCAGACTAATGTCATGTTGGCAATCCCGGGCAGCGCCGGTAATATACGCTAGTATACTAAAAAAAAATCCGTTTGTTCGTTTCCCTGTATCTCCCGAACGGTTCATTAGATCTTGACGAAATTTTCTTTTAATAGTTTTGTGAGCTCAGGGAGTGTTTTAGTGGGGTTGTCAACTCCCGGAAAATTCGTCGTACCCATACTTATTTTATTCTCCAAAACATTTTTTATCCTTTTTTAAAAATTGCCAAGTTACATTTTTTTCAATTTTATGTGGATTAGTATGAGGTAATAAGACGTGTTTTTTTTACGGTTATAAAATTCTTTATTTGGCTATCAAATATTAAAACAGTGTAAAAAATAACTACACTAAAATACAGACAACTATAAATAAATAAATTGAAATTGGACAGTAAATTTTAGCCCGTCTACAATGCCTTGCGTAGAGTGGAGAATCCTTTTCTCCCAGGAAAGCGGCAAGCCAAGCATCTTGATAAAATGTTTTTTGAGTGTTTCCCGGAAAATTCGTTTTCTACATGATTACTTATTTTTTTTTCTGTCCCTGTATGTTCCCCGAAATTTAAATTTGGTGGAAAATAACAACATTTTTTAAATATGACAACATCGTGCTAATCGAATTTTAATGATGCCTAAAGATGGAAAGTGATGTCAATACCCAGCCTTAAGGAATACAAACGGAAAAAATGGTAATGCCGATGAAATGACGACTTTTTAAGGAACTACTTTTCATTAGAAAATAACATTTGCACTCAATGAAATAGCTTAAAAATACACTTCTTTTATGGTATTTCAATACCCAGCCGTAAGGAATAAAAACGGAAAAAATGGCAAGGAAAAACCGATGATAACTTTTTAAGAAACTGATTTTAATATGAAAAGTCACATGCAAAGATTTCACTGAAATTGTGCGTGTGATTTCTTTTTTTATGATGTTTAAATTCCCAGCCGTAACCCTTTACACGCCAACGTTCCCATTTTGGGAACATACTTTTCAAGTGCTTTGCGTTGCGTCATATTGAATAAAAGCAAATTGAATGAGTTATATATTATAAATTAAAGCTAGAAAACAAATATTTTTTTGTAAATAAACGAAAAACTTGTTTTAATACTAGTTTTAGGACTTTGAAAAACCCAGTTATCAAGTTTGACTTACTTTTGATAATAACAAAAATTGGGTAAAAACTGGTATGATTACTATTTCATAACTATTTTGAGAAGCAAATATACTAAAGATTGACATTGAACATTTTTTTTAATAATGTTACTATTTTAGTAGACTAAAATCGACTTTTAAAATGATGTTCACAAAGGGGAACGTTGGCGCCTATTAGTACTCATTCCATGTTCTACGTGTTTGATATAATTCTTTGTTTCCTTTCAGTTTACGTACGTTTAGTACAAATAACTAAAGACAATGTATGTTATAAATATTTTTATAATGGATGACAGAGTTGAATAGTAAGTTATTAATATTATAATTTATTTCGATTATTTTTATGATTCAAATGATTTAGAGAATCTATTAAATATCCCTCATGACTTCCTCAGTTGTGCTATTGAGGAGATCAAAAATATCAAAAGTAAGGAAATCGAGATTGTGGTTCTGGGTATTTCAACGAATAGTGAGCGGTGACTTGTGACTAGTGACGAAGAAAATGACGACGAATATCAGCATCAAGACTCCATTCTTGTTGAAGTAACTGAAGACATTGAGAATTTTATGGCAACTCCCAATTAGACAAATATAAAGTTTTGAAATCTTACACTTGGCATGGTAAAGAAATTGTTTCCAAGGTGGATTTTACGAAAGACTTAGCGTGGATAATCCATGATCCCATATCGTGGATTACTAGGTGTAAAACATTATATGAGGAAAGGTCAGTAAGATTTGGCTATAAGATTTGGTGTGAAGCTCCGATGGATATCCATAGAATTTCGATATTTAATCCGAAAACACAAAACTAGAAAGGTAATTAGAGTGTATATTTCTGAATGGGTGGAGTAAATATTTGCAACTATTATAATTATATACATCCTCAAAAACGGTGGTAGAATCTTTTTATACTTCCACTCAATTTGTGGGTTGTGAGAGTATTTAAGTGTTATTCGTTGGTAAACCAAACGATAAATGAGCCATCGACACATTTAGGAGGGATATTGACTCTGATACAACGTCAAGTGATCGAGTACCTCTTGTTTTCTTTTTTAAATATAATTTTGTTTATTTCCTTCTTCTAGGGTATCTTACATTCCGTACGTTGCAAACGTACATTATATCAATTTTGTACTCTCAAACACATAATAAAAGCAATAAAGGAATACGTCCATAAGGCAAGAAATTAAGAGTAATAATAAAAATAAAAGGGAATTTAAAAGATCTGGTTGATAAAATAGTGGCAGCTTGATCTTCTCAGTCCACACGAAGGAAAATAGATTGTTTACATTTGTACTCCCTATTGTTGTCGTTTGACGCACTAGAGACCGAACGAAGAGCTTCTATATGTCTTCCGACGAGGCGATGGAGACCCACAGGGAGTCCAGATCCGCCCGTTCTTGATGCATAGAGGACCCTTTGAACCGTGGATACCAGATGCTCTATCTCATAGGCTTCCTGATAGGTAGGCGAGGTCGACACAAGCCAGTCCGGAGGAGTTAGCATCACCCCATATGCTCCAAATATTACTCCTTCCACCGCTTTGATGGCTGGGGCGACCCTAGGACAGAAGTAAAAGAAGTGGAACGAAGTCTCCTCGACCTTCCCGCACCAATGGCAGCTCCGCTTCCGGGGATCCACATGGGACTTGTTCATGAATAAAGAAGACGTGGCCAGACGGTATCTAAACCATTTTTGATGAGAGTCTGTGAAGCGGTTCTTCATTATTATATTAGGACTCCGCAAGCGTTTGTCTGCCTCAATGCCTAGATTTCTCAGTCGCCTACTTACGATAAGAAACGGACGTCCACAACACGACATAGACTTTCGAACCGTCTGATTGTCTAATTCAACAAGAGCGATATAGAAGGGAATGGTGGTCCAATAGGGAGCTCCTTATTGATGTAAGAGAGCGACGCTTTTGTAATCGCCAACACAAAATATAATTTCTTATGTTTACTTTATGAGTACCTCTCGAAAGACGTACTTCTAAGTCCACCAGTTATAAGACTTGACAGAATTTTTTTTTTATATGTACTCAAGAAAGGTCGGGCTTATATAATTAAAATACTATAATTCAATGTACAAAGTGTATTAAAAGATTGCACAAAGGCATGTAGTCCTATTATTACAGTAATTAAAAGTTCCATGGTTGATGAAAAATGTTGAAATATATATATATATAGGAATTAAAGAACAATATTGAAATGTACAAAATTGTAGTACTAGAAGCGCCAACGTTCCCAAAATGGGATCATACCAAAAACATGACTTAGAATTTAGTCAGCTAAATTTCGTTTGGGGTACATTCAAATAAGGTTAAAAGATGATTATATTTCAAATTTGAAGAAAATCGGATAACAATCACGGAGCCGCGTTTAAAGGGTTAACCTTTAAACGCGGCTATACAAAACGGGGAAAATGGCAATGAAGACCACTGACAACTTTTTAAGGAACTAATTTTAATATGAAAAATCATATGCGATGACATCACTAAATTCGTGTGATTTCTTCTTTTTACAATGTTTAAATTCCCATCCTTTAGGAACAAAAAAAGTTCATTTCCCTGTATCTCCCGAACGGTTCATAGTTTCAGGAAGCTTTAATAAACTGACAAAGAATCAGTCAGCCCCATAATTTCATCGTTAGAATTAGAAAATACCATTTTAAGGTGCCATGGCCTTGGCATTAAGTGATTTACAGCGGCCCTTCTTAGAGAGAATTTAAACCTTCCGTCATCAAAGGGATATAGAAAGAGAGCAGAGTGGACGGATAGAACATTGTTGCACAAAGCTTTTTCTTCCAAAACTGCCTGATCTCCCAAATTTTTAAAGAAATATGGTCTTGAGTGATTTTTTCGAATGATGTCCACTGTTGAATCACTTAGAAATTGGGCTCACACTTCCAGATGATTCTCTGAGCTGCCGCCCAAAATGAGGAAATACGTTGGGTGGAGTCGTTTGTGAGATCAGTTCCGAGCATTAACCTCATACATAGACTATTGTACGTGACAGCCCTCCTCCATTCCTTGTCTGGGGTTTCGAGAATATTTATAAATACCTTGATATATATTTTGGGAATTATCCGAGATAGAAGAGCCAGTCCTCCCCCAAGAAACGTCTTAGGTCTCCTAATAGCGGGAAGGTAGTTTTTATGAAAAGCTTTCCCAACCAAACTTCTTCTTCAGCCATAGCTCTTTCTGCAATCTCCGGAGACGCTGTGGCTTTATATAGAACTAGCAGAACGATGTGGAGATTATACAAGTCTATTCTTTTCTGGAGGCCCGAACTCCTCGAAAGAAACCGACTATACTCGTTAAGTACATTATATCCCAGTTACTTCTATGTAGCCCTCCGGTCCCCATTGATACCAAGTATAGATACTTTATTTTTGACTGAGCAATGACCTACACAATGCCCTTCTTTGTAAGCCCATTCCCTTATCGGCAGAATAAAAGTCTTGGATCGATTTAGTTCTAAGCCTGACCTCTCCTTGAATTTTTCGAAAGAAGACAAAAGTATTTCGATTCTCTTTTTAGTTGCGCTTCCGAATTTGCTTCTACTGTCAATGTAATGTCGTCTGCGTAGAGGTTGATCAGATGTCGGTGTCCGGGAAATTGAACACCGAAGCCACTATATATACGTGACAGTTGAATCACAAATTCTTCCACAGCAGCGATGAATAAAAGGGGGCTGAAGGGCAGCCCTGTCTACAGCTTCCTTCAAGCAATATAGACTTGCTTTCCAAAACCACCCAATGTGATTATCGAGGATCCTTATAAAGAAGCGCACGAATTGGATTAAAAAAATGGCGAGGGAGAAGTTTTTAAACAGCCTTAAGAATTTGACTATGTAAAATAGAGTCGAATGCTTTTTTTAAATCTATCCCAATCACCGCCCCAATTATTTTTTTCACAGATTCAATGGCTGCATGAATATTACGTGACACATCGGATATTTTCTGTTTTTTTAATTATTCCTTTTTGAGGGATACCAATCTTTTGTTGAGTATTAACTCAATTTCCTGTGACAAATGGTTATGGTTGGAGCTCTTGAAAATGAAACCAATATAAAACTGTATGTTTAATTAATGACTTCTGAATTTATTTTTATCTATTTTAATATATATATATATATATATTTTATATCTTAAAACAATCACTATTTATTAAAATCAATTATATAGACAGCAAAACAATCTTTTAGGTTACTATAGACTCTCTCATAGACTAAAAAAATATGTATGCATTTCAAATATCCTCATGCATTTTTTGATCTAGGTCTTACCAATGAGAAATATTTCTATCATTCTTAAAAAATTGAACATCTCCAGGGACTTTTTGTCATTAGCCAGAAAGAGTGAGTCACAAAAAATAACCCTCCCGTGCAATTTGTGTTTTTTGTCTAGTGAAAAATTGGCAAAATAACAATAACCTAGACATGCACGCCAATCAAATTCACAGAGAATGATTTTGAAAAGAGTTCAGAGACCCCCTTCTCCCCCCCACTTTTTTCTTCTTCACTATTTTGTTTGGCGAGCATTTTTACCCTCAACATCCCCCTCACTTGAGTCATCATCCATAATCCTTCTTCCCCCTCAACTTGCAAAAAAGGACGCCATTTGCAAAAAAAATAAGGATCAATACTTTTCTAATCTAAAACACAAACTATGGAGAGTGAGCCCCTCCAACCCTTCCCTTGGTGGAGGGAAGGGCAAAGACGTTGAGAATAGCAAGGAGCTCGATAGCCGTGCGTGCTAAGGCGTGTTCAACTCTCAATGTTGGGGGTGCAGGTTCGAAATCCCGAGAGGGGATGGTCATTTTTGATCTACCTCATTGATAAGATCCTAGGTTCGATAGACTAATTTAACAATATAATGCTTATTCATATCCTGTCGGATGCAATTCTATCGAACCATATAGGCAAAAAAAAATAGCTCATGGATTATCAGATCATTGTATTCATAAATTAACCGTTACGAATCAAGTTATTGTCAATGTAATGCCCTCAAAAAGTTGGGCTCCTCTATAATTTTAAGCATAAATCACAAAATGAAGTACTTTTGACTTCACAAAGAGCTTTTTCGTTGATTTACATACATAACTACTACTGCTGTGTTAGAGTTTTATCAAACGTTTACAATTTATAGTTGTACCACTGTTACCTTAATGACCTCCAACATGTCAATAACAGGTTATATTGAAAGAGCTAGATGTGAGTTGGAGTTATGATAGGTAGAAAATAAAAACTTGTTGATATTAATTGATCTTAATTACTACTTCAATCCCTCTCCAGTACAATCATTTTTATATATTTTCATTTTTCTACATGCTAGTAATTATTAAAGTTATTTATATAGTTTAAAACGATGGAGATGTAGTCATATAAATCAGAGGTCAACGGATATATAGGTTTGCCGATTAATTGTCCCCGATAGTACATTTTTCAAACTTAAATTTTTCCATATAACATATATATGTATGTATATATATATATATATATATCCCGACGAACGACTCTTAATTACGGATCTTTCTGATCATTTTTGCCGAACAAAATCTCTTCCCCCGGCTACAATGGATCCTTGACGCTCTTCGGATTCCCACCGCTCTAGATCCCCAAAGCACTCTCGGGATCCCTGCATTTCTTCGACTAGTCATAGGAACTCCTTGGTCTAGTACGGCATTTGCTCCACGACTGATCACCCACGATAAGAGCCCTATGAGGAGGAAGCAGCTCTCAAGCCCACACGATGTATAGAGCAAGCTCAGGGAGGAGAGCGGTTTTTTCAAGGTGGGCAAGTGTTTATAACTTACTTTTTTATTTTTAAGCTTCCGAATCATGTCCATGATGGGAGAGCCATGAAAAAAAAACATTTTGGGCCTATAAACGAAGTTACTGACGATTAAAATGTATTCAAAAGTCAAAACTCATTGGTTTAAATTTAAGTACTTAAAGGAATTTGTCATTTTATTTTTATTTTTTTTCGGTTAAGACTTTTATTTATCATCATCAACAAACAGTGTAGATAAAATACACATAAGACAATACGATAATAAATAAAAACATAAAATAGGCAGTTCCGTAAAAACAATACATAAATGAACATTATAGTTCATAATTACTGCCTAGAAATAACATAACCTTTTATAAAGAGACATTAAGAAAATGTTCAAAGCTAAAAATAATTACAATAAGGCCGTTCTTAACATAAAACATTGATATCTTCTAGCAATTGATTTAATCAGGTTTAGATATTGTGCTGAAGTTGATGGAATGAATTTGATGATATCGCCAGCCGAATTCCAGAAGGAAGATTCCACTTGAGGGATTTTGATTCCGAGTGCCAAGTAACGCGCGGCTGATCCTATCATGATGGACCTTAACTCCTTTTCGTGTTTCTCTTTAATTTACAAAAATAGTACCTTTTCTTAAGGAGCCTAATAATTATATTTTCAAACATATAATATTCGTGCATATTTATTATTACTTATCTTTAGTATTAGTTTAATTATGTATACTAGCACACTTTGCAAAAACAAATTTGGGTAGTAATTGTACATATCTTGAAAAAATTAAGCACGAGTTTATTCTTACGAAACTTCGAGCTTATTAAATCGCCGCCATTTTGGATTTTATATCTTGAAATTCTTGATGATATCCCTTTTTTATCCAGCGTCCCTTACTTTTTGAACAAACTAGGGAAGCCCCCCCCCCCCCCTCTCCTTCCTCTTGTTTCCCCCATAATGACGTCGCATTGCAATTTTTTTGCAAACTTTGTCGAAAATTCTCGTTCACTCACCTTTTCTCTCTTTCTTTCTTGCCTCTTCTCTTTACTACAAACTACTCTCGTCTCCTTCTTCCTGTGAGAAGAGTCTTTCTCTTACTAACTCTATTCTTACCCTTCTTCTTTCACCTACAAGCACCATTTATATATATATGTATATATTTGTATGTACAAAAAAAAGATGCAAAAATATGTTTTTTCTTTATATATTTCTGCTCCTGTACACTTAAGAAATTGCTATCATAATCAAAGGATTATTTTTCCCCTTTCTTTTTTTCAAAATACATCTTTTTATACAAATAAATTACTATATTAAGGAAGGGAAAAGAAAAAAAAACTCTTGTTTGGTTTTGATTGGCTGGGATGTGACAGTCTTCATAAAAGAAAAGTCTTGAAGGGAAGGGATTCGGACAATGTTTAGATGATATATTGTTTGGACTCCCTTGAAACAATTTACTAACGGTTATGGTGGCTAAAGGGTTTTAATAGGTATTGGATGATTTTTTTTAAATCTATAGATTGAAGGTGGGATATTGGCAGTAGCATCTGTAGATCGGTGGATTTTTATTCTTCAAACCTGCCGTTTATAGGCTGTTGATTTCAAAAAACCGTTTAATCCTGATACGAATCTGCTTCTACCGATTGACACAAGTCATGCGATTGGAAGCAGTTTTAAAAAGCTAATAGGTTCGATGGACTAGTTTTAAGGCTATAAATCTTATTCATATCCCCAGGGATGCAATTCCATCGAACCAAATAAGAAAAAAAGTCAAATTTATCAGTATACTGACATGTCCAATATCAATCTATAGTCTCGGGTTTGACATGGATCAAGCGAGGAATCTGGTCTAGTCAGGGGATTTATAATACTCATTTAAACATTGTTTTCCGTTTCCCTCTAATAAATAGTAGACTTTCGACCAATAGTTATGAGTTTCTTTCTCCTGCAATAGATGCTTATATCGTTTAAACCCCTTCGGTCAATGATAAATATGTGTTTTTGTCAGATGCACTTCTTTTCATGACATCTAAAAAATATATCATAGCTAATAGCGTTTTTCATGTTTACATAACACTAGTTATTCTTCCAAATGTCCCCAGGAAATATATGAATTCTAATCAAATAAACATGCTGTTCTTAGCAAAGGTTTGAAAGGACTAATACATCAAAGTTATAAAGTAAATTAAAAAAAAATAAAACACAACTAAATAAAGATACCAACTATTTTCAAAACACGTACATAAATCTCAACATAAGAGCAGCACCTCAGAAGGTTCAATTTATAAAAACTATGAGCAATAGAGTTTGCTCTATCAAGCTCTAGAAGTTACGTAGCGGAGCACCTTGCACCTGGGAAAACTATCGAAACGGAGGAATTGAGATCTATTCAAATGTCCACTGCTGCTCGTTATTCTGCACTGGATATCAAGATTCCAGGACGTACTGATTCCCCGTGGAGATTCGCGGGAGACTTGGTTCGCTACTTTCCCTCATTCTCGGAAAAACAGTGAATGATCTTAAAGACTCTTACGTATACATAAGCTTTTATCAGAAGACATTTGTGTGATTAATTTAACTGTTTTATCTTATTTGTCACTGTGAATTTTGTATCATTTACTGCATTTTTTTTACGAAAAAAATATTTCCCTTTTTAACGACTAGAATGTTTGTCCATTGAAATTGACTTTTATATTTAGCGATTTAATTTTAAACTAGAATGTTTATTTATATATATGTAATATATGTAACTTCGCTAAATAGAATAAGGTCGAATAAAAAAACCCTATCAAATATGACTTGTTTTTTCGCTATTATTATTGCTTACACCTCAAGCACAGCCACACAAATAAACAAACAAATAAACACACAATAAGGGTTTCGTGACTTTAAAAAATGAATAAATATATTTGCACAGAGCAATTTTTCAATGGGAAGTAAAATATGGATGGTGTTACGGGGCACAAAGGGTTCATTCACTCTATGATATATATATATATATATATATATATATATAGGCAGGGAAGCCGTTGCAAAAACGCGCGAATTGTGTATTGGAGTAATAACTGTTAAGCTCGATGTATTTATCATCATCTCATTCAGAAATGAAGGACCAATTAAACATATGTTATGTGGGAAAAAAACCGTTTTTTTATTACTCACATTGGCTTTTCTTTGATTTATTTCATATTTGTTCATAGTTGAAGCTACTTGTTTTTGCCTCCAATATTTGTTAATCCTAGAATGATAAAAAAATATAGTTGCTAGATAGTTAAATATTCGTGTAAAAAGAATATTTGTATGAAAATTATCAATTTTTTGGTTTTAAATGTCATTTTTTTGTTAATCTTTATGAGCAAATACGTAATTCGTAGTGGATGGAGGTCTATAGTTTTTAAACCTGCACATTGCTCATATGGGAATCTAACAAGTATATAAAGTGGAAATAATTTATTAGAAGATATCTTCATTTTTATATCTCTAGGTACAAATACTTAACAGGAGTTTATGGATTATGGGTCGGTTCCTTTGATTGATACGAAGAAGGTACACGATTCCTTCTTGTAATCAGAATTGTGTTTTTATTCTAAATAATTATATTCATTCAAAATCCTATCCTCAGGAGTAATACATGATTTAAACAAAACAATTAAAAACATGGCTTGCTATAGACATTTAAAGTATCCATAATATTTTTAAGAAGAGGGGATTTAGAATATTTAAATATACATATATATGATAAGTAGTGAAAAAAATACATTGCTGGATATTTGTGTTATTTGTTCCACCAAACTTCGCCTAAATATATATTATTTATTTCATTATTAATTATAGTTGAAATATGGTATATATAATCATTTTTAAAAGCTGTAGGTAAAAATAAAAGTTATAATCTTATATGACAAATCATAAATGGTTCACTACATATATGTAAATATATTTTATTAGTTAAACCGATTTAGAATATTTAGACATGAATATATATATATATATCTCTTTATATATAATGAATTAAGTATTAAATATTAAGGTGGAATTCGGTGGAATAAATAATAACAAAATATAGTGATGTATTTTTTTGTGTACTACTTATCATATATATGCATATTTAAATTATAAACCTTAGTCTTTCAATGCTTTGAACTTTTCAAAAAGGGTTATTAGTCTTATTTGATGATAAATACGTATCCCTCTCGATCTAGTTCTCTATGTAGTTGAAATGTTTATACAATGAATGAAAAATGACCCACTCAGATATATTTGTGTTAAAAAGCAACCCATTAAAAAAAGTGGGTTTTTCCTTTAAAGTGACAGTTTAGAGAAATGAACGGTATTTAATTGTTTGTTCTTACTCAAACACTTCTCTATTTGGGTTTAGAATGCTATAAATGAAAAGCATGTTATCTATGAGGTCGAGAGTCTCGACCACTCGATTACATTCTTAGTCCATCATTCATGTATATAAAATTTATATAAAAGTTGGCTAAAAAAGACAACCCAGTCAAGTAAAAAACATAAAGATTCAAAAGATAGGACATATTGCTCACTTATATAACAAACACGATATATTACTCTGTAAAGTATTCTTCAATGAAGAGATTAGGGATCTTAAAGCTTTTTATCTTTATTTTAGAATCCAGGAAATTGTGAGCCCAATTCAAAGCTAAAAGACACCATTTTTGAATAAAAAACAAAAAAAGACTGGGTTTTGGTCGAGTTTTTTTAAAATTGATTATTAGGGGCTTGTATAAACATAAGTTTCTATTCATCTTTCGGATGAACTTTAATTAATGTGAATGGTTTTAACTTTAATGGTGAAGATTAATTTCTTAGATACATATATATATTATATATATATACTATATATATATATATATATATATATATATATATTATATTATATATTATATATAGGCGTAGGGGAGATGTTTGTTTGGTTTGGGGGGGGGAAGCATTCAATTTGCCTAATTTTAACAAGAACTATTAAATCGGTGAAACAATAATCGAATGAAGAAAGCTATGTAGATTAATATTTCCTTTATAGTAATTTCATAGATTATTTACATTTTATTTATTTTGTACACTTCAAAATCCGGTTGCTTTAATATTTTAATTTTTTTTCTTCAACAGAAATGCCCGAGTACCTCAACCAATTTGCCCGATTTTGAGAACTCAACCGAATTTTTGCGGGGCAGTTGCCCCCCCCTGTCTCCTACGCCTATGTGTGTATATATATAAAAAGCCTTAAAAATTAAGTACTATGGTTTAGGAGAATAGAAGGATATCTCCAATTTAGATATCCTTTAATGTCCTGAGCACTCTATTCGAAGGTTGTTGATATTATTTGAATGTTATATTTACCATATTAATCGTTCTTTATAATATCATTCAAAGTTCAATGACATTTTATCCATATGCAATAATCTTTTCATTTCATCCATTTTTCATCATATAATTCAAATTATTCCCTTGGTGTGTGACGTCACACATTACCCGCCAAAAGGGGAGGAGGAAGGACTTTTTCATTTACATTAATAATACGTAAGAAGTTCATTGGCATAGCTCACCCTTCCCCTTTTTCTCAGCCGTTAGTTTTGCAATTATTATTATTATAGATCGCAGAGACTACTATTTTTTTTTGCAATGTGTTGGTCCCTGACGTCAGAGTAATCGATGAGAGAGAGAGAGAGACCCAAAGTCAGAACGAGAAAAGGGGAGGGGGGAAGAAAGAAAAAAGAAGAGGACATCAACCTCTGAGTCGATTCAGGTCAGGTGTTGAGAAATAAATAAAAATACATAGAAATAGTAGAAGTATGCAGTTGAATAAGACTAAATCTCGTAGCAAAGAAAGAATAAAAAGTAGAATACTTAGTTCGTTGTTCCAATTATGTGTGTGTGTTAGAAGAACCCTTTTTCTACTTTGTAGTATATCCCCCCTTTAAAGCTGGCAGACTGGCTGGAGTTGATTTGCTGCTGCCCGTCTAGATAATGTGTTTAATCTATGTATGTACTTGTGAGGGAGAAATTGCACAGTACCCTGTGTGTGCTCTAGAGCACTTAGTAGAAGACTCCTGTCTTTTCTCAGCACACAAAAAGAACAAATAAATTTGCATAATTCCCCCCCCCCCCCTCTCCTTGTGCTGCCTCCAGACTATCCAATACTCTTTGACTCAAGTGACACTTGACAAAAAGGTTATTGCTTCCTAATGTGCTCCTGAGTTGGAACAGCGCCGTTGTTCCTCCAAGTCAATGGGAGAGTCGGACAAAGATATCATCAAATTAGTGGTAGATAGACAAGGACAGGTATTGCCAAAGATAGACTTTTTGTTTGCCTGTGATTTTAATGAAGTCATACCGGCAAACGGGAAGAATAACATTTTGACATGCTATTATTCCGCTTACGTCATAAAAGATCTATCATGTCAAAAATATTGATGTGAAAATAATAATATTTTATTTTTAATAACAACATTCGATGTTCTACATTCCTGGTAAAATAAAATTTATATTTTCCCATGTTTTTGGTACTCGATAAAAGGTCAGCATATTTACAAGCAATTATAGTTTTAGGGAGTGTGTTGACTCAATGGAAGTGTGGCTCGACTTTCAATGTTGAGAGTGGGGCTTCGAACATCCATTTGGATCAAACTCAATTAAAAGATCGTAATCGATGAACTAACACAATCCCACAAATATATCAATTTCATTGGACCCCATGGGCCAAAAATATTTTAGTTATAAATTAGTAATATTTATTTATAACATTTATTATTCATAGCAAGTATAAATAATTGTTATATTCAAAAACTTAACTTTTCCATATTTGTTTATTTATATACATCATATATGGTTTTATGACCTCCGCCGAAGGAGGTAGGTTTTCACTGGCGTTTGTTGGTTTGTTAGTTGTTGGTTTGTTGGGTGTCAGCAGGATAACTCAAAAAGTAGGAACAGATTGGATGAAATTATTGTGGAGTTGTTGGAAGTGTGTGGAAGTGTTGGAAGTGCTAAAGGACGTGTGGATAAAATTGTGCATCCTGCGTGCAGATTGAGCGCAAAATGAGCTAAATACTAAAAATTTTTCAAGTTAGCCTACTCTGCAATAGATGTCGCTGTGCTGTGAAATTGGGGCCGGGAGCGTCTTCCTCTCGGAATTTCCGTCTAGGGGAACACTCCCCTTCACTCTATACGCCTCCCCAGTCGTGGACAAAAATCCGCCTCGGAGGCTCATGACGGCGGAGGTTTGCCACTCTCTGAGTGTATATATGCCTCTAGTTTTATATGTTTTAAATGATGTTACAAAACTTTAGCAAAACAAAAAAAACCTGAATAGTTTTACAAACACATTTGATAGGGTAAATAAAGATGAACATTAACCCTTTAAACGCGGCTCCGTGAATTGTTATCCGATTTCTTCAAATTTGAAATATAATCATCCTTTAACCTTATTTGAATGTACAGACAAACGAAATTTAGCTGACTAAATTCTAAGTATATTGTTTGGTATGTTCCCATTTTGGGAACGTTGGCGCTTTCAGTACTACAATTTTGTACATTTTAATATTGTTCTTTATTCCTTTATATATGTATTTTCAACATTTTCATCGACAATGGAACTTTAATTGTTGTAATAAATAGGACTACATACCTTGTACAATCTTTAATACACTTTGTACATTGAATTATAGTATTTTTCTGATATAAGACACACCTTTCTTGAGTACATGATTACAAAAAAATATTTATTCTGTCAAGTCTTATAACTCTGGTGGACTTAGAAGTACGTCCTCCAAGAGGCACTCGATTACTTTGACGTTGTATCAGAGTCAATATCCCTCCTAAATTGTCGATGGCTCATTTTATCGTTTTGGTTGGCCAATAATAACATTAAATACTCCCACAACCGACAAATGAGTGGAAGAATAAAAAGATTCCACCACCGTTTTGAGCATGTATAACTAGTCACAATATTTACCGCACCCATTTCAGAAATATACACTCTAATTGTCTTCCTGGTTTTGTGTTTTCCGGATTAAATATCGAAATTCTATGGATATCCATCGGAGCTACACATCATCCAAATTTTATAGCCAAATCTTACTGACTTGTTCCTGATAAATTTTTTGCACCTAGTAATCCACGATATAGGATCATGGATTATCCACGCTAAGTTTTTCGTAAAATCCACCACACTGGAAACAATTTTCTTTTACCATGTCAAGGGTAAGATTTCAAAACTTCATATTTTTCTAATTGGGAGTTGCCATATAATTGTCAATGTTCAGTTACTTCAACAAGAATGGAGTTGATACTGATATTCGTCGTCATTTTCTTCGTCACTAGGTATATACCGCTCACTATTCGTTGGAAAACCTAGAACCACAATCTCGATTTCCTTACTTTTGATGCTTTCGATCTCCTCTATAGCACAACTGAGGAAGTCATGGGGGATATTTTAATCGATTCTCTAAATCATTTGAATCAGGAAATTAATCGAAATAAATTATAAATATTAATAACTTACTATTCAACTCTGTCATCCATTATAAAAATAATTATAATACACATTTGTCTTTTAGTTTTATGTACTTATATGTACTAACGTACGTAAACTAAAGCGAAACAAAGAATTATACGCAAACACGTAGAGCATGAAAATGAGTACCAATAGGCGCCAACGTTCCCCTTTGGGAACATCATTTTAAAAGTCGATTTTAGTCTACTAAAATATTAATATTATTTAAAAAAATTGTTCAATGCAAATCTTTAGTATATTTGCTTATCAAAATAGTTATAAAATAGTAATACTACCAGTTTTTAACCCTATTTTTCTTATTATCAAAAGATAAGTCCAAAACTTGATAAACTCGGTTTTTTCAAAGCACTCAAACTTGTATTAAAATTAGTTTTTCGTTTATTTACAATAAAATATTTGTTTTTTCTAAGCCTTAATTATAATATAAACTCATTCAATTTTTTTTATTGAATATGACGCGATACAGAACACTTCAAAAGTATGTTCCCAAAATGGAACGTTGGCGTGTAAAGGGTTAATGGCATATTCTTCACG
>CP045900.1:15623340-15634675 GCA_013387185.1 Caligus rogercresseyi | reverse complement strand
GTTATTGATAACGTTTTTTTTAGAATGAACGGAGAGCCACACAGTGCCTTCATTTGATATTATATCTATGAATAATATTCAAAATAAAAAAACACTACCATTCCTAAAGTTAAACTGTCCATACAATGTCAAAGACATTGAAAAAGTATCATATAACAGTTTTAATTCAACTAAAACATTATAAATTTTTTATTATCACACTCTGTGGATATATTTTCCATGACTGATCCGATTGTTAGCCTTTCATACATTAAATCCTTGGAAGATGTTTCGTAGTGTTCATATAAGGGCGATAGATGACGCTCTAAGAGCTGATATAAATATAGGGTATAATCCAGATGGTACCAGCAAAATTTAGAAAATCGTAAATCAATTTTGGCTTTACTTCTAGAAATTGTATTTTGATCTTTATAAAGAAGCATCTGAAACAAAAGTGAAAAGGATAATCTTGGCAAGTTTTCTTATCGATGTAGCTCCTCTAGTTCAATGACTGCATCAATACGGTGGCAGAAAGCAGCACAGCTCTCCTTGATGAAGCCGGTAGACATGTTGGCTCAGGCAGCAGTGATGGAGCTTTGACAGAATCCACATTGGGACGGGGAGTGCTGTTGGTCTCCCTCTCCAAAAATCCCCACACAGCAAAGTCCAGGGGATTGAGATCTGGGCTTGAGGGTGGCCAGTAGTTTGCAGGCACAAATCGGCAAATTCCTTGAGCAGAAGTCCTGGGCCAACTTTGATGTGTGGGAGGTGAGCTCCATTCTGAGTCCACAGATAGTGGCCACTAGGTAATTTGCCTTAAACCAGGGCAAAAATGGCATCTCAGGACTTTCACATAGACATGGCGGTCAATTTCTCTCCAGCCGAAAATAGTATGGAGGCATGGTATTCCTGTCAGATGCCAAACTCCTAGAACATCACATGGGCTGAGTGTTTGGTTCTGTAGACTCCCTTGACCTCTTCTACTGACTCTGCAAGTTACCAGTCGTTCTCCGATTGTAGACCTGGTCCACTGTAAAAATTTGTCTGAGAAAATTGACACGGTGGACTCTTCTTGTTAAAGGTTGAACGAATTTTGGTGCACCTTCCGAGCCTCTGACCTTCATTGCTTTGGTTAAAAGATGCCTGGGCCTCCTGACATAAGATTTCAGATTCAGGTCATCTTTTAAAGCCCTTGACATGGTAGAAGTACCGACATCCATAGTCAAAGCCAGTCTCCGAATTGACTTTGTGGAATCCTCCTTCACCGCCTCCTTGACCTTTCCCAGAAAGTCCTCAGTCCTCTTCTTATTTGCTCCTCCACTGCTTGGAGTCCTGCCAGTACAATTTCCATCTTTTAGAGCTTTGAAACATTGTAAAATGTAGCCAGAGAGGAGCCAACAATCACCACGATCTCTTTTTGTCCACTTTGGTCAGCGATCCTCTCACGATTCTTCTTCTCATGACTCATGGTGAAGAGTGAGTGAAAACAATGTGTATTAACAGCGCTCTACATGGCTGGTACAACAGGAAGTTTTAATGTAAAAAATCACTAAAGCCGCCAGAGATAGTTAAACTAAATTCTAAATTTTGCTAGTACACTTTGTATATATATATATATATATTTATTTATTATTGGTAATTGTGTAACCTTCACCTTATATATTTTTTATAGATATAAGGGGAAACGTTCTACGAAAAAACATCTTGGAAAAAGTTATGGGACTAATGGTCAAAAAGAAGAAATAATGAGTTACGAATAAAAACCGTTCAAATTACATGGATAACAAATTATTTCGAGCTGAAGAACATATTGTTGTCGGGAGCAGCAAGATATGTAGCTTTATTTTTGGAAAATCCGCTCGCTGGAAGAGGTGCAACTTGGACGTGAAGAATCATGAAATATTTCCCAAGTCTCTCCTCCCACAACAAAAACTGATAAAAAATATTTCAGAAGTTATAGTAATATAAGCCTTCTGAATATTTCTATGTTTTATTTATTAACATTTTTGTTCAGAGTTTTAAAATATTTAATAGTTATGTAATTGATTGTAACAATATTTAAAAGATGATTTGTTTTGTTTTTTTTTTAAATAATATTTTATTGTTAGTGTTCCTCCCCAGAGCAAAATTTTAAACTATAATGTTTTTTTGTTTGTTAACACATTTGCTTTGGGGTTTATATAAATGTCTCATTTTATTTATTACATAATAACGAACAGGTTGAAAAAAAAAATTATATTAGAATCTAATAAATATCTACCAATTAATTATCTCATCTTTACATCAAATAAAGAAAAAACCTTATTGATCCATTGAAAATGGCTTGGATAATGTTGAGATGTACTTATTATTCCACTCAAATTTTTAGCTCACCCATGAAGTATTTTGGCCATATCTTTCGTATGACATTTTTTCTTCTTCATAAAAATATTTTTTACATTTTTTCTGTTAAACATCTTCTCCAGACAGCCTTTTTATTATCATCTAAAGAGTAATAAGATAACTCATGTATTGACAAATTATTACCGATATTTAAAATATGTATTTCATACCAAAAAACTAATTTGATAAACCCACATATGTTCTACCTTTTAAGTTTTCTAAATTCAATATATTTTTTAAGGTCTTAAAATATCGAATGCTAAGATGAAATCCAGTGTTTGCCTCTATAAAAGTGCATTTTCCTTTGACTTTTTAATATGAAAAAAATATACAAGACAGACATCCATCTCCCCCTTCCCGCCTTACAGGGATCTGGTTAGGAGGGAATGAGTTTGCACACATAGAGGAGAACAAAGAGCAAACCACCCCAAGACTGGACTGACTGACTGACTTGGAAGCCCCCCCGACGGAATGAAAAACAAGCCAGACAAATAAAAATCCGGCTCGGGTTACTTGGAAAAAACGTTTTGTTTCTTTTTTATTTCAAAATACTTTTTTTTCGCTGCTACTTTTACCTTATCCAATAATAAAGAAACCTATGTATTAAATAAGTCAAAGGATGTGTTCCTCATTGCTGTGAGAACAAATGAGTTGGGATTATAGACTCCATGGTCAAATATTTATTATAATAGGATCCTTACTTCTGGAAGGAAAATTATATATTATTTATATGAACAAATATTATATATATATATATATATATATAATATATATAATATAACATGCATATAATATATAATATACATACATAATATTATTATATATTATAAATTAATGAAGTTCTTTAAATACAAATTTAATTGTATAAAATGATGATAGAAAGAAATGGTCGGGGAAAATATGGCCTAGGAAGAAATGATCCAATAAAAAATGGACCAGACGAAAATGATCAAAAGATAGAAAAGGGAAATGATGACTTATGAAAAAAGTGGTGAAATAAATATTTGCCCTGTTTTATTACAAAAACAAGAAAATCATTTAAATCACAAAATTTTGCTTAAATTATTTTTTACTCAATTTATGTGAGAAATAGTATATGTACAATATTTAGTTGTATTGCACTCCAATCTTACATTTTGGGCCATTTTTCCATGCATAATCATTTTTCTTTCTATCCCGGGGCATTTCTTCATTTTGCCATTTTTTTCTTTGGCCATTTAGTCTAATCAGTATTTCCCTACTCTATTTCTTCTGATGATAAGTTATAGTGGCGGCTGTTTTTTTAAATAACCACCAAACATAACTATAAATGATAACTAACGCATATTTTTCTTAAATAGACACTCAAAAAGTTTATTCTGCTTAACTTGGAAGATGAGAGATTGTGGATATATGTTAGGAGACGTTGCGGGATAATTTCATTTAAGAGTTAAGTGAGGATGAAAAAAAAAAACTAAGCTCATGATGATGATGCAATAGTATTCCGGAAGAAGCGGTCTAGAACACAAATGGAAGGATAGCAAAAAGAAAAACAATGACAAAAATAAAAATGTAAAAAACATAGATTTAAGCTTAATATACAACTCAAAAATCGTCCAAGGGAATTTAAATAAATATTTATTCACATTACTGAGAATTGTTGTTTCGAAAATATTACACTCAATATTACCCACCATGTATTTGCATTATAAAATTTTTAAATATCCTTTCCACATTCACGAAAAAGCTTAACACAAACATTTACCAAAAAATATTATATAAATATTCATAAAAATTTATAGTAAAAAATTTTTAACTGACAGTAACAATTATAAAAAAATACTTATAAAAAATAACAACAGATTGTTCAGCTAGGATGCTAAAAATTTAAACTATAATGTTTAATGATGAATTTTTTACGCATTAGCATCTTATTATATACCTTATACTTTGGTCATTGTATATATTCCATGAACTGTGAAATTTAAAAAAATCACAACGTGTCATATTTATAAAGCCCTAATTTTTCATTATATATATATATATCAGGTAACAACCGGGACCCGGGCTGGGCCGGGACTTAAATTTTTCAAACCGGGCTGGGACTTCAGTATATTTTCGTTCCTTCATCATTCTGAAAGTGAAGACGTTTTTTTTAAAAGAAATTCCAAAAAAGTGACGACGTTATTTTTTAGAAAAAAAAATCGGAAAAAAGTGATGATGTTTGTTTAGAAATCATTTTCAAAATATTTTTTTAATATTTTAAAATTTAAAAAGTTCCTGCCCGGTGGTTTTTAGAAACCGGGCCGGGACGTCAAAAAAAAGCCGGGACCCGGGCCGGGTACCCGATCGTTTCTTGATATATATATATATATATATATATATATATATATATATATATATATATATATATATATATGAGCTTTCAAAGACTAAGGTGGCATCCCACTTCTTGAAAGGTTTAGTTGTCTGAGTAATAGAAAAAAGCAAATCCTGAATAAATGTCTAGTGATGTTAGCTTGTGATTGGTTTCTAAAAAAGGAAGCCCTTAAGACGACTTTTGTTTATTAGTCTGACTGCTCAGGGGGTATAACTTTTCTTCTTTGTTTTATCTGTTACAAACTCAGATTTTGATCTTATTATTTTACTAATCCAGTGCATTCAGTTATTATTTAGATCGGTGATTCCATCCTCCCGAGAATAGCTGACGTTATAACAAAAAAATCATTACGAAAAATAGTTTATATAATGGATGATGATATATTAGTCATTGATGGTTCATCGTTGCATTATTGAAGAAGCTTTTTATAATTCACTCATTCATTTATTTGTCTACCTGAACCATCAGCTTGATTTCAAGTTAGTGATTGCAATGAGACAGTAGTGCAGTTACATCCGACAAGGACCTCTTTCGTATTGCTTTATTCAAAATGATGGAGTCTCTCCTTCTAGTCTGCAATGAAGCCTCAAACATATATAAAAATTAACATTGACAAACAATGAAATCCGTTAACAACTCTGACGTTACATTGAATACATTCATGGATCGAGATTAGATATATCTCTATGGGTACAATATGGAGCAGATTTAGTTTTAAAGATGTGCAATTCAGATCTTTTATTCAGATTATTATTATAATCTCATCACAACTCCCCTTTGACACACATTAAAAAGTGCAACAATGTCTAAGCTAAGCCAACCTTCTCTTCCGTCTTGCTTCCTTCCGTTCATCTCTCTCTCTCTGTGTGTATTTGTCTCTCTCTGTATGTGTGCTCAAGTTCCACTTTTTTCTTTCCCTTTTTTTGCAACAAAGGCTATTATTATTATTATTATTCCAACTCCAAGAAAAAAAGGAAAGAGAGCTTTGTATTTAGTTTTATGTTGTCTGACCTAGATTTCCTTCATACTACAGTGATGATGGAAGGGGTAGAGTTTTAGGCAGCTTAGCCTCCCTTTTTTACACCCCTTTAACCCTCTGACTGTCCCTGAATAAAGAAGGAGACAATGGAGCTACTACATCAAGGAAGGACAATCACAAGTGTGATTATTATTATATGTACAATGATTCTGGTTTGTAATTATAGACCTTTATATAGTATTATATAAAGGATTTGCTGAGGGGATGCAACCTGATTGATTTATAGAGCAAACTAAAAGGTCTTTGACCTGTGGAAGAAACCAGGAAGACACTGTCTTTGGTTGTTCTTCCGAATGGTTTCATGTAAAGCGTTAAAGTAAAGTAGCGCATGCAAGGAAAAAGTTAACAAAAAAATTGGCCAAAATTTTGGTTATTTTCTTTAACGTTAGATGTCGCTAGTCGTCTATGAAATTACGTCACAATCCTATTTAAAACCGGCTTAAAGGGATAAAGTTTGATGATTTGAAATACATCAAGATAAAAAACGTCTCCAAATATAAATAATAAAAGATCTTTGTTATTATTTTCAAAGAGCTCTAGCATCAAAGCGCCCCTTACGGACTTAGAAGAACCAAAGTTTTGGCTAATTCCTTTTGGGAAAAAAGGAAGAATTTTATGTTATGCATGCGCTACTTTAATTTAACGCTTTAGTTTCATGTAGGTCTTCATTTCAAAGAGGACGGTAAATTGATCAGCTTGTGAATATTAGATATGGAAACTGTTTCTATTTTATATTGGGATGAGCCTTGTTCGTTAAAAAGTAAAAAAGATAAGTCAAAATCCCAAAAGGCATCCTTTTTATCACATCGTTCAAATCTGAATCTCTGTGAGCGGCCTCTATTTCGAAGTTGAAGCATCTATTCCGGAATGACGAGTAGTTTGGGTGGCATGAGGATAGTGAGTGAAGCCGAGTTGTTGCTCCAAGAAGCTCATCCGGAAGCACTGCTACGACGTTATCGTAGTTGGAGGGGATTATACTTGCTAATGTGTTTTTATTGTAAATCTGGAATTTTTCATGGTTCGTTTCGTTCTTTATGGTACATCCCTATACCTAGGCAATCTTAGAAAAAGGAATGTTCTGAGTTCCTTAGCTCAGAGGAGGTTAATTTACTCTCTTTGCTAAGAGACTGCAATACTCAATGAATCGAATAGGCATAAAAGAAGGGTGCTCGCTATCTCAGTAGAATAGATGCAATTTTATGGGGAGAGTGCAATTGAATTGATAGGGTCTTAGGCCAGATGGACTCATTCTAAGGCTTTAATGCTTATTTATATCCATACGGTTGCAATTTCATGAAACAAAAAAGGCAAGGAAAATGACCTCCCTGCTAATATCAACAACGATGACTAATCAAAAAATACTGCAGCTCCGTATTCCAAATGGATAATTTGGTCACAAAAAAAGCTTGATACTTTTATATCAGAAATAGTTAAAAAAGTATTTACTGTATTTTGTCCAAACAAACTTTAGTGACAAGAATATTTAACACATTCTGATATATTTTTTAAAGATTCACTCAAAGCCAAAGAATATCCCGAAAGTTGTGAATCCTAGTTTCATTCAAACCAATGGGTCAGAGATATCATTAAAATAGAGCAAAAATTATGTTAGAATTGCTCTTTGATCTAAATTTAGTTTGATAGAAGACAGTAATACTTAACTTTAATAGAAAAAATGCTATGAGGACTCGTCGTTAACACACAAATACAAACATTAACAAAAATATTCGCCACATTGTGACGTCATGTTAAATTAATGCATACATTACAAAAGTATACCCCAAAAGCTATATTTTGTTAAAATTCAGATCATTGAGTGCTCCCGAATAATAATAATAAGATATACCATCAAAAGGAGGTACAATTCTTGTCAGATCCTAATTCAAGAGCCCGCCCCTCCTTCTGCCATGAATATTTCTATAAAATCAAATGAGAGGGAAAGAAGAGACTTTATTATCATTTATCTCCTGGTTGTTGTGTTTTTGCAATAACTTTTTCTTATTTCCTGACGGAATTTCCGAGAGATTTTACGATTCAATAAAAACTTGAATGGCATTACAATATACTACTCCATTTTGGATGGCCCATCTGCGCATATTTTTTTCCTCCCTCTTCTCTGACATACAACGATCATATCGAAAAAGAAAAAAAGGATTTTATCACTACAAATATGACCCACGCTTCATAGAGGACTGATGCATTCAATGATGATGATCTACAAAACCCTTTTTATGAGGCCGTAAAAACTCCTCCTCATTCGACTCCGCACCCCTGTTGGCCAATCTCTCGCTCTCGTTCGCTCACTCATAATGACACTTCAATAGGATGTTCACAAGTAGGGGAAATAATTAAATACAAAGTCGAATACTCTATGTAATGGAACCCTTCGAAACTGATGCTGATAGTTTATACGGATGGACGTTTAAACACTTTTTTTACTCCACTACTTTATTTATCCATCTTTTTTTTTCTTAAAGAGTGCACTTATGCCTCCAAGGAAAATCTGGACTGTCGCATAAAAGTAAGATGTTTACGGTTGAGCCCGTGCACAACGGCGCAAAGACCACGTTGTGAACTTCGGCAACAGGAAGAGAACAATACCAAGCATTCAATCAATGGTATGATGCCTGGGATGACTAAGAGCACTGGCGAGGTCCATCAAGTTCGTCTGGCTTGAGACCAGGTACAGGCTCACCCAGGTCAGAAATGGGGAGATAGACAGTAGTTTTGAACTATAATGTTCATTTATGTTTTGTTTTTAACGTAACTGTCTTAAGATTCTGTTCTTTTATCACCTACTTTCTAATGTATTCTTATTTTTTATACTGTATAGATTTTAGCTAAAAAATAAACATCTTAACCAAAAAAAAAAAAAATAGGGAGATGTTGGATGAGTTTATCTTTCCATAGATAGGGGAGGTAGATGTTAATCACAAAATGGAGTTCGTCTTCCAACAGGATGGCGTTTCTGATCACACAGCCAATACAAACTCTAAGTTTTTCCAAGAGTTTGGAATACTATTTTTTCCAAAAACTATGTGACTCCCCTCAAATCCGGACTTCCAGCTCTGGACGTCTGTTTGTGTAACCTTGTTGAAAAGGAGTCTTGAGGGATCGGGACCCAAATATGCAGTCCTGAAAGATGCCATGGGCTTAGTCTGGATGTCTTACAACGATATCGAGTATCTCTGGAAAACCTATGCAGTTCTCAGAGGCTGTGAAGAGCGAGTTGTTGCGGCAGAAGATAGCCAAATCGAGTGAGACATACCTAACTTCATCAAGGACAACAACAGGTATAACGTCTGCAGACATTTTAATTGCGTTTCATACTTGAACCCCTATTTGATAACTCAAATTTATCATCTTTCATATTCAATGAGCCCGGAAAATCATCGTGAGTGTGCAGTCCAAGTCCGATCTCATCTGATCTAGTTCATGGTCTACGATTTTGAATTGATTTTCTCTCTTTAAATAAATAAAATATTCATTATATATGAATTTACGGGGGGGGGGGGGCAAAAAAATATTTGGTATGTTACCATAAAAACACGTTATCCGGAACCACCTAGATGCTACTATTTGTTTTTTAACCCATTTTTTAAAGATAACTTTGTTTATTTAAAAAACTACTCATGAAATAATGCATTATTAAACAAAAGAACTTAAAATTAGATCTCTAAAAAGTAAAAGTTAATTAGCAATAAAATGTGATGTATTTATTGAAAAAATTATAAACATCCTCCCTTGAGTAATTAATTAGCAATAGAATAGTTATATACAAAGTAACAAACTTTCCCTTTATGTTATGTATTGTCATAAAGTGCTTTGAACAAATTAGATGAACAAAGAGGTACTTTGGTACAAAAAAAACCTTGTTTATTCATATGAATTACACATGAAATAATATAAAAATAAGCATAAGAGCTTAAAATTTATATCTCTAAAAGTAAAAGTTAATCATCAAAATTTTAACAAAACTTAGTATTTTGCGACAGTAACAAAAATTGTTAAAATATTTTGTTTTTAAACAGTTCAATCCATAAGATTAACAAAATATAATATAGTAAAAAACGTATAAAAACATGGAGACTCCTCAGATAAATCATTTTGTAAAAGAGCTACGTTATAAACTATTTTTCATTTATTTTTAATTTTTATGTTAAATTGTCATTTTTCTATTTTTTTCAAAATAGAACCTTTGTTTATATTTATGAATTACACATGAAATCATGTAAAAAAGAGCTTAAATCGATCTCTAAAGTAAAACTTCATCATCAAAATTATAACAAAGCTCAGTATTTGAGACAGTAACTATAATTGTTAAAATTACACTATGTAACAAAATTAAGGTCTTTGTTTGCCCCCAGGCTAAAAATTCTAATTTGAATCCCATTTTACGCAGATTCCAAAATGCCACTAATTATTGTCCGAAACAAGATTTGGACTTTATGGTCTTTTTTTAAATCAGGATTTTCATCATTTTTACGGTTTGCAAATTAAAATAACCAAAATGTCATTATTATTTATTTTTTAGTATGTCAATGCATTTCAAATCAGTTTTTATAATTTCAATATCTTTTTAGTGTTCGAAAAAATAGGCTTTATATTTAAAAAAATGATCATTTTTTAGTGTTTTATATAATTTTTGTTTCAAGTTTATTGACTATAATCAATAGTAATATATTTTTTGTATATGTAAATGCATTTCAGAACAGTTTTTTATAATTTCGACATCTGGGATGAAAGTAAAGAAAGATAAATTAGTATAACCAAGATTTAATATATATTTTTCTGTTAAATTGTCCTTTTCTTAATTTTTTAAAACAAAGATTTTTAAATACATTCTTACAGTCACTATTAACTTATTAATTAAGAGTTGATATTTACTTTTTACGTTTGGAAAATATTAAGCATTCATTCAGGAACTCTTTTTGGCTAGATAAATAGTATCTATGTTAGTAGTATGTCTCAGGTCGGTATACCGGAAGAGGATAGATAAAGAGGTGGATCGCACTCAATAACTTCCATCATCTTTTCCTTCTCCATTCCTTTAAAGCACCGCCCAACTAATGAACGCACGCACACACGATAACCCTTATCTTGGCTTCTCCCGCTTATTAACCTTGTCTGCAAAAAAAATAAGCTTACAGATGACGAACCAAAAAGTGCTTCCTGACCTGCAAAAAAAAGAAGAAAAAAATATATAATAACGGATGTTTTTCTTACATGAAGATAACTATCGGGGTAACCCACATCTGAGAGCGTCTTCATTAAACAAAACGGTTATTGAGTAAGTCGTCAGAGGTTGATGAGGACTGGCCGAAGAAAGGATTCCCTCCATGGAAACTTGATACTCTCACACAAAGAAGTTCTCTTGACAATGAGGCTAATTAAATCAAGACTGGATATGAAACATATGGTGCAGGACAGTGTAAGCATATCAAAAGGGTTTTAGAATATTAACCATGTGAGATTTGGTTCATTGCTATACCATACTCAATAGAATTAAGGTTTTTTGTACTTTTTTCGATGTCTATATCATAAATTCACCATCGTAAGACTATTATAAACAAACA
>CP045900.1:15582230-15617359 GCA_013387185.1 Caligus rogercresseyi | reverse complement strand
TAATACATCTATATATATATATATATTTATATATAATATAAATATATATATTATATATATAATATAGATATATATTATTATTTATAATATATATATATATATATTAAATATATATATATTTAGGGTTGTTCTTATTTTTCAAATGTTTGAAATGTTAGCCATTGAGTGGATTTTCTGTTTCTTGGTGATAAAAGAAGACGACATACAAAGTTTGAACAAAATCGGTCAACATTACGAGGTCGCGCAACGAGGTCAAAGTTTTAAAAATTTAGTAAAAATATAGTTTCCGCCAATTTCTTCAAAATGGTGGACGTTACAGACTTCAATAATAATTATTAATTTAAAGGAAATCTAATTTACTACCAGACGTATGTTTGATGTTTTTAATAAAACAAAGTTTTCAGTAAAAACAAAGCAAGAAAGGGAGTGAGTATTGTTAGCTTATTTCATAGCTTTTTGTATCAATTAACTTCACTCGCCTGTAGAAGATGACTTGTTCGCTTCAGAGTAAAATAGTACTTTTAAGTTTAGTAAAACTTTAGATGATAAATCCAAAAATGACCTTGGTTGCATTCTATCAATTCAGAATTCAGTACAATCTGAGTTTACATCATATGATTCAGAGCCTGTATTGACCTATAAGAAATCGATTATGAAAAAAATAAATAATAATGTGTTCTTAGATTTGCGTCAAGGTATCCTCTCAAATTTTACTTTGTCTCTGACGCATACATAATCCATTATATGCGTCATTTTGTACGCGAGATAGGCTTTTTTAATGTACATATAACTCTCTACTTATTAAATTGACATGATTTAGTATACCAAAATATTAAAGCTGGTTAACCAAGCTTTCATTTGATATGTTTGGTGTTCTAAAAATCGCTATACTTAAGAGATATAAGCAAATACGTACTCTCCCCCAAAAATGATCTTTTGATATGAGAATATACGATTACCATTGGTAATGCTGTTAGTGTTACCTGGATAGAAGAGAAAGAGAAGGGAGAGGGGGATTTTTCACTTCTCTCCCTTCTTTTTTTCTTTCTATCCAGGTAACACTAACAGCGTTACCAAATGGTAATCGTATATTCTCATATCAAAAGATCAATTTTTGGGGGACAGTACGTATTTGCTTATATCTCTTAAAGTATAGCGATTTTTAGAACACCAAACATATCAAATGAAAGCTTGGTTAACCAGCTTTAATATTTGGTATACTAAATCATGTCAATTTAATAAGTAGAGAGTTATATGTACATTTAAAAAAGCCTATTCGCGTACAAAATGACGCATATAATGGATTATGTATGCGTCAGAGACAAAGTAAAATTTTGAGAGGATACCTTGACGCAAATCTAAGAAACAAATTATTTATTTTTCATAATCGATTTCTTATAGGTCAATACAGGCTCTGAATCATATGATGTAAACTCAGATTGTACTGAATTCTGAATTGATAGAATGCAACCAAGGTCATTTTTGGATTTATCATCTAAAGTTTTACTAAACTTAAAAGTACTATTTTACTCTGAAGCGAACAAGTCATCTTCTACAGGCGAGTGAAGTTAATTGATACAAAAAAGCTATGAAATAAGCTAACAATACACACTCCCTTTCTTGCTTTGTTTTTACTGAAAACTTTGTTTTTTATTAAAAAACATCAAACATACGTCTGGTAGTAAATTAGATTTCCTTTAAATTAATAATTATTATTGAAGTCTGTAACGTCCACCATTTGAAGAAATTTGCGGAAAACTATATTTTTACTAAATTTTTAAAACTTTGACCTCGTTGCGCGACCTCGTAATGTTGACGATTTGTTCAAACTTTGTATGTCGTCTTCTTTTATCACCAAGAAACAGAAAATCCACTCAATGGCTAACATTTCAAACATTTGAAAAATAAGAACAACCCTAATATATATATATATAATAATTATAGCCTTCTAAGTTGCAGTTCCTAAAGTCAAAAACCGTGGAATTTATCTATAATGTTTTTGATTATATCAGAGAAACTCTGAGGACCAGTTAAAGGTACCTAAGCAAGGTAAAATACTTAAATAAGTAAACGTCCTAAGCTTAGGGATATCATGTCTTCCCGTCCCTTGCCTCCATCTACCAAAAGACGATATAATAAATTTGAAAGCATCTTAGAATTGTATATGAAATTATTTTAGATCGTAGTTTCGATAGACTAATTTAATGCTATAATTATTGTTTATATCCTGTCGGATGCAATTATATCGAACCAAATAGGCAAAAAAAAAATCATAAGTTATTTTATATCAAAGGTTTATTCTTCAGAACTTTGGGTTAAAATGTATATATCGTTCAGCTCCTAAGAAGAAGAAGAAATATAATATTCATTCATTTGTACATTTACGTAATATCATAGGTTTTCATGTATTTCTTTTTTTTTCATACATATTTAAAAATTTAACTGCTGCATAAAATTTCAAAAAGGGTAAAAAGGACAAAAAAAGAGTCGACATCCATTCTTAAACTTCTTTGAAAAGGATACTTTTTGGTTGCAAGGGGTTACAGGTGCTTTTTCTTGCACTGAACACCTGTTTGCCTTCTGGCCATAGTGGGTGAAGCCAAATAGCTTCACTGTTTCAATTTTGAAGGATATCCTTCTAACATGAGATATGTATGCATACTTCTTTTTTGAAATATCGACTTTTATAAGAACCAGAACTCGGACTACATATATTATCAACCTTAAAAGCAAAAACTAAGATGGCAAAAAGTATTATCTTATTTATATGTAGTTATATACGTATGAAATTGAAAGGTAGAATGAAATAAATTTTGGTCACTTTCATCAAAATCATGAATATCTAATTTCAAAATATGAATTCTCTCAAACCATAATCTTTAATAGACTTTTTATAAATTTAAACGGTACGTCCAACGATATCATCTGTTCAAGGTGTATATATAAATTTTATTCGAAAAAACCTATTACTTTACGTAACTGTGATCGAAGAAATGAAGAAGACTCTTCTTTTTCCTTTTCGATGCCCAAAATTAAATGAATTAATGTATATTCATGATAATGTGCTACGAATTTCGAATAATTTATCCAAATCATGAGAATTCGTAGTCAACAGTTGTTTAAGAAACATATATATTATATGGATAATTACAATATCTCATGATATCAATAAAAGTACTAGTGATCCGATTAATTTCCATTAAACGGAGTACATCCCCATTCTTATTTCTCAAGGATCCTTGCCTCCAAATTGTTTCTTATTGTAAGAAACCTTAAGGAAGGGATGTCGAGAGTATATTAAATACGTTGTAGAAATACATGAAATCAAATTTTTCTCCTACAAACCGTGTACCGAGGATTCAATGTGGAGGTTTACCGGATACATATCTCGATACTTCACATTGTGCTTCGAATAGAAATATATCCATAAAAATAATACTTATACTTAAAGCATGAAGTATTTTTAATATCTTTACTTTGTACTAGATAAAATTTAATGTTTTTCATGCATTTGTAGGGCTTAAAACTTAAGTGGGTTTCCCTAATGACGTCAGAGATTTAGGAGGCTATTTGAAGGTACCTATATGAATAAACGTATGTCTATTTTATGTTTTTGGAGGGTGAAACGTCAGGTATCTTATTATTAGTTTGACGTCATTGAAAATATATTATAATGTTACTCTTCCCACTTGTCGGTGGATTTTCATGACGTCATTCGGGTAAGTGAAAAGTCAGCTGCATTCTTGGTAATATGTGTATATCTTGACTTTCAATATACCTGAGTACTGCTTTGAATAAGAGGATATGTTTTATCATTGTACCGAAATGCTGCCACAAATATAATATTTACCAAGTAAAATAAGATCTTAAAATGATTCGGGGAGGATGGATCAATAACTAAGTATAAGACTTTGGGAAATTTTTCTCGAATGTGATTCGTGGAAAATGAGGGTTGTGATTATTTGTATAGAAATATCAATTCCTATAAAAAATAAGGCTTCACTTCAATCGTGACTGTCTATGATCGTAGATGAGATTATTATCCTTGAGAACACTAAGTTCTTATCTTAGGGTAAGGCTGGTCAAATCCGCTAGTATATATTATATATATATATATATCTAGGTATATATATATATATATATATATATATATATATATATATATACTAGCTGATATATATAGCTGTATTATATATAAATGCCTATATATATATATATTATGCTGACATTCTTCCCGCTTGCCGTTGGTTTATATGAAGCCAGACCGACTAGCAAAAAGTCAGCAACCCTTGACAAAATGTACATACCTTGTATTTCAATACACTTAAGTGTATTGTTCCAAACTTGCTATTCGGTATTATATACTAATCTTTGTCATAATAAATATATCTCCACATACAAATAATCTGACATCATCTCTTACGTGAAGTTAAATAGATCCAAACACAATTATATAAACCTAATTTAACATTGAAAACTTTAATTTTTTTGAAAGATCCGTTATTAATGTTAAAATTCCCACATTGACACCTACAACACTGGTTTATTCCCGAGTCTACAATTATGCAGTTTAATAACAACTATTTTGTCAAAGAACACTTTTAATTGGATGCTACTAGATAAAATGTTATTGGCTTTATCTTGTCATAAAGACTATATATTTTAGACATGTTTAAGAAGCCTTTATTTTTATTGTCATTTCGGATAAAATAATATTTTTTAACCTATATAATCTTTATAGTCAGTTAATACAAGACAAAATACTTTTAGACCATATTATTTTAAAAAAGGTTTCTATTTTTACATGTCGAAAAAAGCATAATCAATGATTACAACTGCAATAATATTATACTAAGGCTAATTAGTAATATACTTTATAATAATATTTATTTCCACAAAAGTAATTGGAACCCTTTTGCAAACACTTTTATATCAACAAAACAATAAATCCACTGCAATCCCCAGATTTATAAAATATGCTTACAACTACAGATACCAGTGGTAGATTTTTTGTACCGAATCCTTACAAGATAAAATAAATAAATATATATATATATATATATGTATAAATATATTTATAGAAGTAAATTCTTGTATATCGATTATTTAGGTTATTAGATTAATCTGTAAAAAATATTATATTTTTAATGCACAGTGAAGAGATTAGATAGAATATCTGTATACTTATATGGCTAGTGAGATAATTGCTAGACGACAATAAATATTGATCTTGCATTTCAATCTTTTGCTCCTATTTGTACAGTGATAAATGACTTCGAAGGAACAATGACCTGTCAATTCATGGATTTATAAGAATAACATAATTGCCTGTCTGTTAACCTATTACAAAAACAATATGTTATTTCTTCTTCTTTTTTGCTTATTTCGTTCGATAGAATTGCATCCAACTGGATTTAAATAGCATTCTAGCTTGTAAATTCGTCTATCCAACATGGGATCTTATTAATGAGCTCAACTTAGATTATCCTCTCGGGATTCATAATTGCGCCGCCTCCAACATTAAGAGTTGTTCCTTCTTGTTTGTCAGTTATTAATTCTATAGATACTCAATGGGGACTAGTGTTGTGTCGGTCCTTATTAAAGACCGAGGACTGCAGTCCAGTCCGGTCCGGTCCCATTCGGCCCAGTCCAGTCCTTTTTTGTCGGTCCTTAGAAAAGGAATAGTGTTTTTTTTTACGTCATAATATACATCATATTGTCGACATCTCTTAATGCTATGAAAAAGAAAAATCCTCTATATGAGGAAAGTAACATCTTCAATGAGCTGATGAGAATATAATATTTTTAAAAGTATTAAATATTAGATATTATTACAACAATAAGTATTCGATGTTTATGACAATACTTAAAAATTAGCCTATATTGGTTTATTTGTAAGTTTGGTGAATGTTAGAACGTATAAATAATAGTCTTTCAATATTTTATGAAAAATTGAAGGACTGACAAAAACAATCTCAAGGAATGACGGTCCTAAGGACCGATCCCAAGGACTGACGGTCCTAATGACCGATAGAAGAATAATACCATTTACTTTTCATGTTCACAATTAAATGGTACATTAGATTGAGGTTCCACGTATTTTATTTTTTTAAATACAGTAATAAAAAATGACACCTCTCATATATATATACATTTATAAAATTACGTGTGTGTAATCGTCTTTATTTCCCCAAGAAACATCCTAGCACTTCGGCTAGTCAGGGATGTCAGGAATTTTAAAAAAAAGTTGTACAATGTATAAATATATATATAAAACTATATAAATCGAACAAATACTAAAATATAAATATACAATTAAAAACAAAAGGTTTCTTCGAAGAAAAAAAAACCCTTAAATTTAAAACAAAAATAAATAAAATATTTAAAAAACACTATCGTCTGCTATATAGGGGCACATTTTTCCAAAGACTTGGCAACTACATAGGCTTCCCTCATGGTTTTGGCGTTGCGAAGCTTAGGACTACTATTCCAAATAGCTGCAGCACTGGTGACAATGTGGCCACCGACTTAGGGAGAGGAGATCGGATGGCCGGCAGTCCGAGAACGAGTCGATCTGACCCCACCTTGGGCACCGAATAAGATCTTGCCTACCGGGTTTCGGTCGCCATTGCTACCATCCCGGCTTGCAAAGCATTTCCAGGTTTCCATAGCCACAGCCCGAACTGATATCCCATTAAGGGATGGAAGTCCGGCCTTGTGGAGCAGATCATCGATCCGCATGTGAACGCTAGCCCTTACGCCAAGTAAAGACCTAGCTGCGTTGTTTATGGAAACCTGGATCGATCTTGCAGCCTTCGGTGGACCAGTTACGTCGGTTTTTAGTCGAGGTACATTGGTCACCGCGGCAGCGTAGCTGACTCGACCCAGCATAAGACCTTTGGCAACTGTTGCAAATATACTCCGCGTGGGAGGTGGAACGAAAGACGACTAATCAGCGCCGCACACTGTTTTGCTGACCGCACCACATTGGCCTCATGGGGACTGGTGGAGAAAGCAGCGTCGAACGTGACTCCAAGGAGCTCAATTGTCCTGGATGGCCTCACATCTACTCGATCTATTGGTATGGTAAATGTTTTGACCTCAGAAGCCTTCGAGAGGAAGGGGCGGACTTGAAGAATCCTCAGGTATTTGAGGACCACTCTCCGAAGGACATGGGGCCAAATCCCTAACTGAGACTGAAGATTCCTTTCCTCCAGGGTATCTGACTCTTGCAAAAGAAGGATTACTGTCGACCTCGTCCACCAATGGGTCAGTCTTAGACGTTCGTACAAATCTTCTTAGCATTACAGGTCCTGGATTCATTAGCCAACTTGGTAGGGAATTTCCATGGGAAGATCGTCTTTGGAATTGAAAGAACCGCTCATGTGGAGTGCTATTCGTGGAGGTGCATAACAAGGACCTTATTGAGTTCATGGCCTGTGGTAGAACTCGCTCCCAAAGTTTTTCAGGTAAATTTTGAGACTTTAGGCTAAGACATATTGACTTCCAAATTATCCCATTATATCTTTCAACTTGACTATTTCCTTCAGGATGATACGGTGTCGAACTACTAGAAGATACTCCTAAACCCAAGAGAAACTGTTTAAACTCTCGAGACAGAAAAGACGTCCCTCTATCTGAGTGTATATAACTGGGCGTTCCACAAAAGCTAAATAACTTCTCAAGGCAGCGGATGACAGTGGATGTTTGAAGATCAGGGCATGGAACGCAAAAGGGAAGCGAGAAAATTCATCAACAATTGTAAGCATATATATATTTTTGGTTGAAGAACTGAGTGGGCCTTTGAAATCTATGCTTAAGCGTTCCATTGGTCGAGTAGCTTTAATGAGAGTTCCAGCCGGAGGCTTATAAAATCTAGGTTTTAGTTCTGCACATATACGGCAAGAAGAACACACATTGCGTACATCACTTGTGGAAAATGGTAGGTTTCTTGAACGCACATAATGTAGTAATCTAGTGACTCCAGGATGACACAATTTATAATGTAGTTCATGGAGTACAGACTTGCTGTTATCTTTGAATAAACAACATGATCTGCTAAACATGTCTGCAGATACATTTTCCTCTCCTGAACGATGAGTAATTGAAAAACTGTATTCAGCCAACTCCATACGCCACTCATTAATTTTATTATTCTTAATTTTAGATCTTCGCCGTTCGTCAAACATATACGAGATGGACCTCGCATCCGTTATTAGCTCAAAATAGGATCTGGACAAAAAATGATGCCATTTTCTAATTGATTCCATAATAGCCAAAGCCTCCTTTTCAACAATATGATACCTCCGCTCACTCGCCTGTAAGCTTCTTGACATAAAGGCAACGGGTCTTCCTCCCTGGCTCAGTATTCCCGAGATAGCATAGTTTGAGGCATCACATTCCACTCTAAAAGGTAATTTTTCATCAATTGATTTTAACGAAGCATAATTTAATTCTTCTTTCAGCAGTTGAAATGCATTCATGGCTTCCGTACTTAAAGGAAAAGACTCACTCTTGACCAAGGGGAGGATTTTATCAGAGAAATTTGGAATCCACTTCGAATAATATGCAAACATTCCTCGGACTCTCTTCAAGGACTTCAAGTTGTTTGGAGGCGGGAGTTTCATCAAGGGTCGCATTCTTTCAGGGTCCGGTTTTACAACACCATTCCCAACGACATATCCTAATACACTTATTTCATTTACTCCCTCAATTGACTTATTGTCATTTAGTGTAATATTTCTCTTTTTAATAACACTTTTGAATAAACAAACTTTCGTGGCAAGATCTTTTTCGTTATTTCCTCCAATAGTTATATTGTCCAGGTAAGGAAAAGTGTCTGATAGTCCTTCTTCCTCTATCAATCTATCCATAGCGCGCTGAAAAGCCGCAACCCCGTTAGTAACACCAAAAGGTATCCTACAATAATGATATAGACGACCACATGCTTCAAAAGCAGTATACTTCTTATCGGATTCTTTTATTGGGACTTGATAGTAGGCACTTTTTAAATCAAACGTTGAATATACTTTAAATTTAGCTAACTTGTTTACCATATCATCAATCCTGGGGAGGGGATAGGCATCCAATTCGGTATAAATATTTACAGTCCGCGAATAATCAATGCACATACGTTTACGTTGCCTCTTTGTGTCATCCTTGACAACCACAATTTGAGCCCTCCACGGTGACTTGCTCTCTTCAATGACCCCATCCAATAGTAACTTTCTTATTTCTCCCTGAATAAACTTCTCGTCCTCTTCTGAGAACCGTCTGGACTTTGTTGAAATGGGAGGACACAAAGGTCCTATGTTTGGGAATAGTGAAGGCTCCTCCAAATTGGCTTCAGGCAGTGCCGCTACGTAGTTGCATTTGCTCAAAACGAGCTCGGGTTTCTCTCCATTTCCTTCAAATACGACCCTAGAATGAAGTCGCTGGAAGTCCCATCCAAGAATAATATCAGCACAAAGATGACCCACAACTCCAAACCTCAATTGATATTTCTTTTTGTTCAGTCCAAGTATAAAATCAAACTCAACAAACCCTTTTGATTTGCAGCTCAATGAGCTATTGGCCATGCCAATGCTTTTTATTAAAGGGACAATCTTTAGTTTCAATGATTGGACAGCTTTTTCACTAATGAAACTATCTGAGGCACATGAGTCAATTAAAGAGGATAAGTTTTTACCTTGAACAGTAATGTAGGTAGAGGCATGTGCTAACCCTTCCGGGACCGATGATTCCGTAGCTGCGATATAGGATGACAAAACCGCAGCTGTCGCATTATTAGAGCTGCACATCTTGGCGAAATGTCCTGGTTTTGAACATTTATAGCAAGTGACATTTCTTGCAGGGCATACGTCTCGCCTATGATATGGAATGGTTCCACAGAAGAAACATTTTTTGTTATTCTTCTTAACGACGTTTAATGCCAAGGGACTCTCCTCCTCCACTTGGTTCGAAAAAGTCTCTCTCCCGCATGATTGGGAAACATTTTTTGTTTTCGGCACCAGAGCCACCGTTAGATCGGAACTAAAATAGGCTTCACTATTCTTCTGAGCGACGTCCAGGGCAGAAGCTTGACGATACGCCGAGTCCATGTCAAGAGAGGTGTTTTCCAAAAGCCTCTGGCGGATATTCGGCGAACTCAGACCCGATATGAGTGAATCTCGAACATCTTGTATATACAGGATTTAAATAGAAACTTCATAATTTATATATGTTTATTATTATGCCAAGTTATTTTAGTATAATTGTACTTACGTTTTTTTGTTCATATTTGATGTTATAATTTTAAACTTATATGATAAATTATTTTTTTATGCATCAACATCATTTTATAAACATTATTTTCTTGTGCATGTGTATTTTTTTAAGGACGGTGGAATAATAAAACAAGATATATGATTAAAAATACAATTAGTAGCTAAGGTCAAAAGACTGGATATATTTTGACTTAGGTACACATCACATAAAGATTATTTTTTAAATATATAAATCATAATTTGTACACTTTTTGAAGCACTAAAATAAAGCTCCCTATGAGCTTTCAAAAAGTAAAAATAAAATTGTGATTAAACTGTTATAAAGTGTATAAATATCTGAAATTTCATTAGTTGATTAAAATTGTTTATTTTTGCCTAAAATTGTATATTACAATATTTACTTATATGTTTAGGTTTTTTATGTATTCCATGTATGTACATATCATAAAAATGAACTGATGAATAAAAAAATGTTTATTTACTCTACAAAAAGATAATAATATCTTTAGCCCAAAAAACACGAATATTTTCAATACCTATAACATTCGATTATATAAACAAGGATTTTCCAATCCATTTAAAAATAGCTTATTTTATGAAGTATCCTATAATGAAATGTTTGAAGGGCAATCAATAATTTGGGAGGCAAAAGAACTTTCAGAGATCACATCATTAAACTAATGAGATAATGAATAAGTATGACTGTTTAGAATATACAACTAATCAAATCAAGAGCACATTGTTGAAGGGCTTGAAAAAGTGAATTTTCAAAGTGAAATTCTTATGAAGGGAGAAAAAAGAGAGAGCTCAGTGAACTGCGTTTTGTGGTTCTTGCTTTAACTAGGCTGGAAATCGCTGACACAAGAACCACGTTTACATAAAGAGAATAATAAATTTTCTGTTTCTTCTGTAGGAACTAACGGTTGTTACTACTCCAACGCACATACACACATGTATGAGAGTTGTCTGTGTGTGTGTGTAAAGGAGAAAAGGAGGAGGAGGTTCTTGACCCAAGTTCCTGAGTCCACCACCATGCGGGAATCGCTCCTCTTCCTCCCCCTTGATGAGGAGGTATTTAAATGCCGCAACCCACAATGAGAACATTGTCCTTTGGAACGAAGTGATATATATAATATAAATGTATATAAGTATATTTATGTATATAATATATATATATATATATCAGGAAAAGACCGGGTACCCGGCCTGGCCCGGGTCCCGGCTGTTTTTTGGACGTTCCGGCCCCCGTGTCTAAAGTCACCGGGCTGGGACCTTAATATTTTCGTATTTTTTAAGTGATAACGTTTTTTTAGAAAATAAGATTTAAAATAAAAAAAAAGTATTCAGCAAATGTTTCTTAAAAAAAAAGTCTTCACTTTATTTTGGAAGATGTTTCTCAAAAAAAAAAACCGTCGTCACTTTCAAATGACGAACGAACGAAAATATACTGAAGTCCCGGCCCGGTTTTGGCCCGGCCCGTCTTGAAAATTTTAAGTCCCTGCTCGGTCCGGGTCCCGGTGAAAAAAAGTGTCCCGGTCGTTTCCTGATATATATAAATATATATGTATATATAAATATATATATACAGCAACTTATATATCCCTAATTAGGGCGAGCTTCAAGTGAACTCTTTATTTGTTTCAAATATATGATATACCAATGGTTATGTTATATCAACTACATACATGTAAACTGCATTTACATACTCCTAATATATGGCTATCAAAAGTGGAAAGCTTATATGTAAATAACAAGTCATGTGAAAAATTTTTTTTTCTTTTCAAACTCTTCAGTATTCATTATATGAATACCTTATTTCAAAATAAAAGTCTTTTAAAAATTGAGTCACATACATTTAATTCCGCTATTAAAAGTAAATACGTAGAGATACCAATGATTTTACTGACTTAACGTAGAGCCGTTCTACTAAACCGTCGTTATGACATAGGAAATTTAGAATCCGAAATATACCTTATGCTTGTGAAAGAAATAGTCAAATCCATTTGTTTATCAAGAATTTTGTGACAGCTCTCATACTTGTTGTCTAATCTTTGGTTTACTCAAATATAAGTGATAATAGTAATAGTGAATTGATATTCGATGCTTGAAGACATCGGTACCTTTTTTTAAATTCACAGTTCAGAAAAAATATATACATAAGATTATATATAAAAATCGATAATAATACATAGTAAAACTATATAAATAAGCATTATAGCTTAAAATCGGTACTTTATGTTAGTTATGATATAGGTATGTATTGCTCATAATAGACATACAAATCAAGAAAATGCATCATAATTACTAGAGTAAAGAACACAAACCACACAATGAATGTAGTACCATCGTTAATTTTTATTTCTACCGATGCAGGTAATTTCTAATTTTCAAAAAGAATCGAATACCGCAGCGAGTGTATGATTCATACAATAGATTTTTATCGAAATCCTAATGTCCACAAAAATAAGTTGCTAATTGTTTTATCAAAATCTTTATTTTAGCCATTAGTCCATACTTCATTTATTTGGATGCATATAAACTTAACAGAAAGACATAATAACCTGAATAACAACTAGGCAATTTAAAACAGGAATCAAAAAAATATATTCAAAGATCATAAAATGTCTTTAAAAAGTATTTAAAAACTATTTTGATCAATTTTTCGAAATCTTGATTCTCTCTAGAACTGTACCCCGTATAAGTTTTTTGGTATTTTTTATAATATTATTTCAGCTTTTCATCACTAGATTTTTAATTAATAAAAATCTACCGAAAGGGAGTGCGATAGCCGTGTGCATAAGGCGTGTTCAACTATCAATGTTGGGGGTGCAGGTTCGAATTCCGAGAGGGAATGGTCATTATTTGTCTACCTCATTGATAAGATCCTAGGTTCGATAGACTAATTTTAATGCTATAATACTTATTATATTCTGTCGGATGCAATTCTATCAAACCAAATAGGCAAAAAAAAAATGGTTCTATAGACTAATTAGGTTCGATAGACAAATTTTTAATGTTATAATGCTTATTTATATCCTGTTGATGCAATTCTATCGTACCATATAGGCAAACAAAATCTACCGATCTATCGAAATCAATTGAGCACAACTTTCTAACGACGAGCGATAATGGTGATAGATTTTTATACAATATCAATCATGCCTAATATTCTAATGAACAATTGCATTATCGATTTCAATCGGTAGGAATGAATTTTCATTAGAGTCTTTATTTTCTACAAACTGACAGTATTTTATTTAATAAAACCCGACACATCCTTCAATCGGTTAATTAGTTAAAAAGTATACACAACATGTTAACCTTTATCAATTGTTGGTTGTTTAGATTATTATATATCAATTATATATATATATACTATATATATATATCACCATATTTAAGGAACATTTTTTCTTTCCAATCACAAATCTTAAAAAACTGTAATAACTAAGTAGTTTATCTTTTTTTTACCGGAAAATGTACATGAATTTAATAAGAGTCATAAAAAGAAATCACTGTGGAGTCAAGCTGTTGCTTACAGGAGCAACAGCAACTAAAAAAAATATGTATGTAGAAATGACCCCGCCAGGTTTTTTTCTCTCTTTCTTTTGTCGTCATCATTCGTAATGTGGATTAGATTCATCTCCTCCAGGGGGGTGGGGAGGAGGAGGAAGAAAGGACAGTGAACCCAGCTGCCCTAACTAGTATGTAACATGTTTTCTCACTAGAATGAAAATACTCAGAGAAAAAGCAAGGTTTACTTCTCATTATGGCATGTCCTTGGATGGACAGGAATGTGTTGTCACGGAGGGAAGCAAATGTAAGTAAAAGAAACTAAAGAAGGTAATTGAAACCTTATTTTCTTCTTCCTCAAGCGTGAAAAAAAAAACAACAATTTGAATGTGTCTTTGGCGGGAAATTATTGAGATTATTGTTTGTTGTTGTTTTCTCTCCTTTTTAGGTCATTGTTAAAAAAGAAGAATCAAACAAAAAGTACAGTTAAGGAGAACTAAATATCTTTCACACAAGCCTTGAGGACTTAATGAATTGATTTAAATATAGAGAAGAAAGTCACTTTTGATCCTTTCTTTTCTATTATCAAAAGCGCCCTCTACATATATTTTATTGAAACATTATGCAATGTGGTCAGGATACATAATAAAATACGTTTGCACAAAAAGAAGATATAACAAGTGGCAAATATGACAATATATATTAATGACACGTTCATTTAGGCTTCAAATGAGAGTTCATTTAGACAATAAATATATGATCTGAGAGAAATCATTTTTTTCCTTCATTTAAAGAAGTCTTTGTTAATAAAACTATAACCAAGCAACTGATAAGCCTTGAAAATGAATTTTTGTCTGCAGAGAGTCGAGAGTCTTGTTATATAACTCGTACTTAATTATTATATTAACAATTACAATTCCAATCAGATTGTCAATAAAGTCAGAATGATAAAACATTTGACAACTTTTAATTATGTAGATATATACATTTAAGAGGTACAAAATATACAAGGGCTTTGTGTGTGTTTTCTTTCTGTACTACCTTCGAACTAAAGTAAACAAGTAATTAAAGGTAGGTTACGCAGGTAAGATGTAATTGAAACTTTTTTCCCTTCAAGCATATGAACAAACAAACAGTTTTCATAAGTCTTTGGCGGGAACTTTTTGTCTTTTTTTAATTTCTTTTCCGATTTTACCCATGCGAAAGAGAACAAAAACAAACATACAACTAACAGCAACTATTAAACCTGAGTCTACTCAAGCAATTAGATCCGAGGAAAAACATATAGTACATTCAATATCGACAATTTTTGTAATACACTGTATAGCAACACGATATATATATATATATATATATATATATATATATATATATATATATATATATATTAGGGACGTTAATCCCTTATTGATTGATAGACGACAATATTTAATAGATTTGATAATTGAAATTAACCACACTGTGTCTGTATGTTATAAAAACTTTAACATCTTTACCAGACTTTCAATCCAAATCCGAAGATCTGGAAAAATAGTCAAAGACATCATGGGATGATATTTAGTCTTGAAAGTTAACAAATTAGAAAATTATTCTTTAGAAAATTATAGCCCAATGACGTTCATTTTAGGCAAATCAATGCAATTTTCATAGCAATAGAGATGCACTTACCCATTTAAATCCCCAAAATAATCTGGTTTTTTAATTGTGGTGTTGTATTCGATTAAAAGTTGATTAAATGAAACAATTAATTAATATATATATATATAATTTTTTGTATGTTTCTTTAACTCTGAGATCGCACAGGAGCTGAATCCTGAATCAACTGAGTATAACAATTATCCAGGAAATTTAACATAGGGCCATTTGATTAATTTCTCTTACCTACCCTCACTTATTTGAAATCCCACAAATTTTTTAAATAATAAAAATATCCTGGAAGATAAAGATGAGTTGGATGAAAAACACTTTTAGAAACAATTCGTTATATGGCCGTAATAAAATCTTTAAAAAGTATTGAAATATATGTATAGTATTATTTTGTAGTATAAGCAAATCATAAAACCAAAAACTATATAAACTTATAGAATATGCATACAAATTGTTGATTGTTCACAAGTTATTTACAAGCAATAAAAAAGTAATGTAAGTAATAATAAAATAATTGTTTTTCTTTAGCATCATAATGAAAGATAAAACGATGAATCGCTTTGGATGTATCATAAATGTATAGTTGTATGTCATGTTATACACTTTTTATTTATTATTTTTCTTTATAATACATTCATGCTCACAAGAAATATATTTACTTCTTCGACCTTATATTTTCAAATTTTTTGAAAGTATTTAATATTTAGTTTTTTCTTTAGTTGACACGATGAATAGTCAAATTAATCAGCTAAATGAACTAAAGAGTTTGTAAAATTAAATAATCAAGAAGAAATGTAGGACATAGGTGGCCAAAAGCTGCGCTCCCTCATCATAAATACAAATCTGCTCATCTACAACAATATATTTGAAATACAAGGTATACCCATATTGTCAAAAGAGTAACAATAAATTACCTGAAGTTACACGTTCAATGAAAGCATGGAATAATCGTACTTTGGATTCAATATAACTTCATCATAATGTTAGACATGTAAGTGCTTTTAAAAAGCTAGGATTATCAACGGTTATATGCTTCGAAAATGAAAAATAAATAAATGGGCAGCACTAATTAATATTCCAGGAACTTCATTTTGAGTTAAATAAATCACCTTTTAGATCAAAATATATGTCATATTTCTCGTTTTTTATCTTGGACATGTACATCATTATATAATCAATTCAGTATCTTTTCATTACAAAGATACACAATATTACATAGAATCCAAATATAATCAAATTAAGCTTCTGTGATTTGTTGTTAATCCTACAAACACTAATTTTTTCATGGTTAAAATAACTTATTTCTGTTACTCCAAAATAAAATACAGTGTTAAGTAAGACAATCACTAAAAACATACAAATAATAGTATGGAAATCAAATATAATCTGCACGTTTTACGTAAAAGAATAACATCAATGAATACATACAAATATTATGATATACAGGAATAATATGTATGATTTTATATGATCAAATTATATAAGAAAACAGCGATTTTTCAACCGACTCCTCTAGAGAGGAGAAGGATAAATTCGATCGGCACCATTGGAAATCTATTTCCTTGGTTCGATTGTGTCATTTTAATGATATAATGCTCTTTCAACGCATATACTTAAATTCCATTAAACAAAATAGGTATAAAGTTCCAGCACTTTCCGCATACGAGACTTTTTACGTGATCCAAATGATCCGATGGTAAGCTTAGCTGCCTTTACGGTCTTTATTTTCGTTATGAATATAAAAAAACATACTTCTTTTTTTTTCTTTCTTTAAAGTCCTTCGCGAAGGACACTCGTTGTTCGTGAAGAATGTATAACAAACAATAAAGTTTTTGGTGAATATATCGAATTTTTCATTTGTTTGTCGTTCCCTACTAAAAAAAATGCTCAAATACATATATACTATAAAATAAATATACGTTTATTTTTTTATTACTTTTTTTACAGTTTATACAGTGATTTCAACTTAATTCACATCATGACAAAGAATAACCAAGTGTCCTATTTAGAAAAATAAAAACCTTAAAATATAGATTGCTTTTATTAAATAAATGTCTAATCATTTGAGTTTGAAACAACAGAGGATTGGAGTCCGAAAATGAAGGACCAACGTCGAATGACAACCTTAGAAAACGGATAAGTAGTCCGGACTTCATACATATATTAGATACTGGCATAACTTTTAAAAGTTTTTGCTGCCGTATTTCATTATATATAAAATTAAGAGTGCTGCTCTAAGGTGCTTTAAAAGAGGAAGTGATCTTCAAATGTGTTGCAGGTTATGATCTGTTGCTGTGGAGGAAGAAGGAGTGCTTAAGGAGGGTATACGTGGGGAATGCATATGCAATAGTCTCACGTCCTGCAGTTATGCAGTTATTCTTTCTTACATACTCATATTTCATAGTAAGTCGTAATCCGAGCATTTTCAACCTTGAGACAGCCCTCCTCCTGCTGTTGTAGCAAAGTGCAGTTGTTCATGTAACAGATGCAAGTTGTTCATTCGTCTGCACTTTGAGGGAGGGGGGGAATGCAGTTGAGCTAGGGGAAGCAGCAGCAGCAGTTTTCCTTTCCCATCTGCTCAAGAAAGAGAAGGAAAGACTGAGGAAAAAAAGGAGAAGAGGAAAAATAAACCCTGGGGTGAAAGAACCGCTTATAATAAAGGTTCAAATCTAGGGCACACGGTTAATGGAGGACTTTGAGCTTGATAATAAAATGATAATAATAATAATGACTTTAAGAGCTTCATATACGTTCCGTTTAACAAATGCCATGCATTAATAAGGATCCATTGAGGGGCTTTTTTGTGTGTGTCAGGAAGTTCATTTTTATTAGGAGAAAAATGCTTCCGAAATATTATTTTTTGTGGACGGATATTTTAATGTACAATTGTAATACAATATAATATATATTCATTTGGATTATCTGGTTTATGTTCACATTCATAATAAATATTTCTGCTTCTACTCATGTCCATGATTAAGGATAGTAACAAAAAGGTTGTTGTTCTTGCCAACTAACCAATAAACAAATAAATAGATTTTGTTCTCGCAAGCCCACCATTAAATACATAATTAATCTTATGAGCTCAATGCAATTTTAAAAAAATCAGCCTTATTGAATCCATCGGCAAATTCAATATTAACATATATATATATATATATATATATATATATATATATATATAAATAATATATAATTAATTAAAATTAATTAATTATTGAATTCATATTAATTAGTTATAACATTTTTCTCATAATATATGCTATTCTGTGTACTCATCGTCGGTCATTATTACTCATTAAATGTTTCTGTAAAAAAATCATTCACAACCTGGCAATTAAACCAGTATATGCTAATTTTAAATAATGTCATCGAATATTTATTGTTGTAATATTAACCACTATAATACTTATTAATAACATAAGTAAAAAATGTTATATTTGTCTTCTGCTCATTGAGGATGTTACTTTCCTCACATTAAAGGATTTTTCCTTTTCATAGAATTGAGAGATGTTGAATACATGACGTAGATTATGACGTAAAACAGAAATATTTTTACTTTTCTAAGGTCCGACAAAAATGACTGGACTGGACCGGACTGGACTGCAGTCCTCGGTCCTTGATAAGGACGGACTATCTATATCTATATATCTATCTATATATATATATATATATATATATATATATATATATATATATATATCGCTTAATTGGCTCTTGTTGTAAGAACTACATCCATCATTGAATGTGATAGTTTACAACACCTGGTAATGGGTCTAGAGGAAATGAGATGCGTTTGAGCTAACAATAAAGCTATTTTTTGAAGCACCAGAGATCATGGCAACCATCCATGGTCCAGGTCGTCGTTTCTTGTGCTCCTTAACTGTATATATAAAAATAAATGATTTAGAATAATAATAATAATAAAATACTATTGTCATAATTATACTTATTTCCGATCTAACTGAAGAATTTCAAATTGTGAAGCTAACATAATTGTTCCTATTTTTTCAAACTAATCATAAAGACTCGATATGTCGGATTATTTCATAATTGTGAATCCATCAAAATACCAGTGCACTTAAAGCCATGTGAATCCTTATTCTGGTAGTGGAATGCCGCCTTTCTAAAACCACTTTTTTGGATTTTATGCCATGCGCATGCTCGTGATTTCATGGAGTTAAAACTGATTCATACTTTCAGACAAGGATTTTGATTATTAAAAAAACTCAAAGAAAATCTAAAAAGAAAAAGCCAATAAATTGAAGTGACTTTGAATCGCAGTTTTGGAACTTTCAACTCAGAGGGGGAAACTCCCACTGGAACTGCTGGCTGCACCCCCGTGCCAGGCAAAGGGACTCCTGACGTGATCACAAGTCAAGGTGATTACACATGCCTTAAAATAAGAGAAGCCTGCGACTTTATGCTTAAATAATCCGCACTTGAACAAGTAAATAATTTGATTGAGAGCTACAAGAGACATACACAGTGGTTGTTGTGCCAGGACCTGAAGGTCAGACGAAAAGGTTGCTGCCGTGAAAAACTCTGTGTTGAGGATCCCCTCAGCAGTCACTACATTTTACGTTATGCTTAAACATTTGAACAAGGAACTGTTTTTGTTAAGAGCTTCAGGATGTATATTTCACTCTATGTTTATATAATCCTTTAACGAGTAAATACTTTGATTGAGAGCAACAGAGACATAAGCAGTGGTTGTTGTGCCAAGACCTTGAAGGTCAGACGAAAAGGTTGCTGCCGTGAAAAAGTCTTGAGTGCTTAGGATCCCTCTCAACAGTCTCTACATTTTACGTTATACTTAAACATTTGAACAAGGAAATTGTTAAGAGCTTCGAATGCATTACCCCGGTGTTGTTTATTATAATGATAACAAGTTATTAACTGTATTTTTTAAAGAACTTAAAGTAACAACAATAACGATATAATGCCATCGTCATTCTTTTTACAAAGACGTCGAAAGAAAGAAAACATGGAGCAACGTCACCTATTACTTTTTAGTCTTTGGAAAACGATGCACATATTAACAACGAAGGAAATGTGTCACTGACCCTACAGATCGTTCCCCTCTTTTTTCTCTTCCTTTCCCTCCTTCTCACTCCCACCATCCCCACACATTGCTAAAAAAATAGTGAGGCTTACCTGAATCACAGGCATAATAATAATGCATATATGTAAGTCTTCATTCCAGCATAAAGGAATCAAGAAGAAGAAGAAGTATCCTTCAAACTGTGTTTATTGTTAAAATACGTAAATCCAAAACAATAACAATTTGAAATTTCCCGGGCATTTTTTTTCAAGATGGCCGACGAAAGATCTATACAAAAAATAATTATGTTAAATAGAGGATAGGTGTTTCTCGCCCACTCAACAATAAACATGATTTTTTTTACATTTGAGTACACTGTTTTCTTATTCCCTTATGTATGAGTGACAATGATGATCCATTGATCGGCAGAAATGATAAAACATAAACCACATTCATTATTTCCTCAGTATTTGTGTTATTCAAATAATAGGTGGAATTGGAGGGGAGTCAATACAAAGGATTCACCAATGACGTCATGGATGGAGGCCACTGAAGAAGTGACAATATTCTTCTCTCTGAAATGCTGATGTTCACTCCTCAACAGTTGCGAGTGAAGGGATACTTTGTAGAATAATGCCAACTATTATTATTCCCTCTCCTTTTCTTCCAACCAATCATGTTTCAAAAAACACGAACTATTTCTTATCCTTAGCATAGGAACGGAACGCCATATTGAATGTCCTTCTTCGAAATCAACGTTTACTGAATATAATTTAGTTTTTACACAGAACGCTGCAAATATCCTTCTAATAATGAGTACATTAAACAAGTGTTTAATGAACACAACATAAAATCAGCTGACACCAAAAAAATGAACGGCATTATGTTACGTCATTTCTTTTGATACTTTTTGAGGAACTATGAAAATAAAAGTTAAGCAATGGCTAATAGAAAACTACAAAATAAGCCATTGAACTTGGGCCATTGACGGCCAAATAAGGTTCACGTGAAGTTTATGATGGAAAGGAACTTTGAAATCTATTACTCGTAATAAGCACTTTTCCACAACTGATGGGATTCATGGTCCTAAGGTTTAAATATTATTCAACCAACATCTACTCTTCAAGACCTTTCATCATAATTAACTTTCTACCCACTTGAATCTTAATTTTTTCAACACAAGGACTACCGGTCTCTAATCCTAAGAGACGTTATCTTTATTTAAGAAGTCGACCCTATGAAGAGATATTACGCTATGACGGTGCGAATTCCAGGCTTGGGGCACATCTTTCAAAATTTAAAAATAGTAGTTTTTATATAGTGAAATCCCACCTTCGAAATCTTTCGAGGCCCGCTGAATAATCAAAATATGAAGAAGAAGACAACAACAAATATTAAACTTTTGAAGAAATGGTTTTTATTTTTTTTATTATCATTATTGATATTTGGCATGGATATAATAATAATAAATAGGATAAAGGTATATGTGTATACGGAGGTGCAATTATATATTGAAATACACAATTTCCTAAGAATATTCTTATTACACAATAATGAGTTGTCCTTTAGGGTATTTTTTCTTCTTCTAGCTAACTACTTGCTAGTGTCCAAATTTATTTTTGTTTATCATCTTTCAGATTTACCCGTAGAAAGAATGATAAAAACCGCATTAAACACACAAAATAAATTACATTGGGAGGGGGGAGTGAGACAAAAACAGCTAAATTGCAGATAGGTACTCAGTAGTAGGTGGTGGTGTGATCCCTCTTAATTGTGAAGTAAAGCTCAAAAAATCGAGCCCCTCTTAAAAATAGCGTTCTCACCAGATAGTTCTTTTTATAGTTAAAAAACCAGATACTATTTGCAAATATTTCTAATGGATTATTGGCTTTATATAGGAAATATTTATTACTTAATTGTGAACGAGTTTTGGGGCTAGGCGAGGGAGGGAGGGACTAATGTTCACCGGGGAGGAATAGATATATATTTTATTTAAAAGGGTTATACACATTTATAGGTCTGTATGATGATTGATAGGAACACAAGGGAGACAAAAACACACACAATATGAGATCAAATAAGTTTTGACGCAAAAAACACTTCTTGTTGGAACACACACAGAGAAATTTAGGGAGATTATAATGCGGGTAGTTACGAACTTAGAACTCAGTTTATCTAATTCCAAGTAGTCTCTAAGGCTCTTGGGTAAACGGAGGTTGAGCGGAAGTGTTTTTTCTCTGTTTGCTCTCCGTATTTTCCTTTTGCAGAGGTATTTGAGGGGCAGGGGTCTTGTCCAGAAGGGTGAAATGGTCCGCTTGAGTTGTGTGAAGAGGGGTCCGAGGTGTTTGGAGGAGTTTCCTCCCAGGTGGACGAGAGTGGATAGAACTTTCCGCTTGAGTTTTTGGGGGTCGAGCTCTTCGTCGGACATGGATGGCAGAGGAGCTGGAGGGTTTGAGGTGTTGGGGGGAGAGTGGGTTTGGGAAGAGGGATGATGATGATGTCTTGACGAACCAGGTGAAGGCTGAAGACTCACGTGAGAGTATGAGTCGCTCAAGGGCGGAGGAGCGTCCATCCGCCGAACAGGCACCGAGGGGCCATACGAGGGCTCCGTGTTCTAGGAGTAGCCGGACCAGGTCCTGGTCAGCGTGAGAGGCCGCATAGGATAGGAGGGTTCGCCCTTCCGTGTTAAGTGCGTTGACGTCGGCCCCGGCCTCCAGGAGGAGACGCGCAAGCATGTTGGCCTCGCCACTCATTTTAACGGCCAGAAGGTCCCTCAGTGTGTGAAGGGCCGTGTTGCCCTGGGTATCAGGGGTATTGACGTTGATGCCATGATCCAAAAGGATCTGAAGGCATTTGAGAACACTTGGAAATGAAGATTGAGAACAGCCTGGAATAAGAAATAAATTTATTTAGGAGGGGTTAATTTAACATTTATATATATATATATATTTAACGGTACAAGTTATTCAGAAATGTAAGAATCATATAATATTGTTAATTATATCAAATCTAACTTACAGGTAAGATACTGAATTTCAAAGCTAGGGTATGATTGCAAAAATACACCATCCGAATTCGATAGTCGTAAGAAAGTTGTGTTTAATCGTATATTTTCTTAAATGTACCAAATCAAGATATAGATAAAACATCTTTATATAATATTGTAACCCCTAAAAAACCTATAAGTTATATCATGCACAATTTATTTTTGAGAAATCAAGATTCTAAAAAGATATTTGTGTTCAATTTTCAATGTACCGCTATCCATTAATGCATTCGGCAGGTGTATTTGGGGTTTGATCTCAATATAAAATGATATGTATCAATAGAAGGAATCTACTGTCGGCATCTGTTGAAAATCAATTTGTAGTTCCAGCTTTTACTAAATGTACTCTAGAGGTTAATCAAGGAAACCCAACAAATGACCGTTAGAAACAGGTGGCCGCAATACAAAAAGATATATATATATATATATCAGACTTGTTGATTCATCGCTCATTTGTTGTCGTTCGCGAACGACGTTTTTGACGATCGACAAGGAAATTTCCTTATCGTTCGTCGTTCGTTTTTGGCGCCAAAAAAAAAAAGACAAAGATTTTAAATTTCATGTGAAAAATTTCCTTTCTACAAAAAAACGACATCCACTTTTTTCAGTATGGCGAAAAAAAATCCTTGCTAAAAAAGTCGTCAATTTTTTTAGAATGACGAACGATAACTTTTGGGAACGACAAACGAACGACAAATTTCGCGAACGTTAATCAGTCTGGTATATACATAGGCGTAGTGGAGATGTTTGGTTTGGGGGGGCAGCATTCAATTTGCCCGAATTTTAACATGAACTGTTGAAAAAATAATCGATTGAAGCTTTGTAAATTAATATTTACTTTATAGTTATGTCATACTATAATTTACATTATATTTTTTGTTATATTTCCAAATCTGGTTGCTTTCATAATTTCATTTTTTTATTCAACTGAAATGCCCGAATACCTCAACCAATTTGCCTGAATTTCAGAATTCACCCGAAATTTTTTGGGGGGGCAGTTGCCCCCCTTGCCCCTCAGTCTCCTACGCCTATGGATATATATATATATATAAGAAATTGCACGACCATTAAATATTCGTCATATCCGCAATAAAATCCATTCTTATTTGACGTCAAACGACAAATAAAAGCCACATCAGACATCATTCATTCACCTTACATGTACTACTAGCTTAGGTAGGAGTACATGGCCACACAATTCTCACCCAGGCATTCACCTCATTTATTACCTTCTTTTATTTTCCTTCTCATTATTGACCAATAAAAAATAAACAAGACTAAATGGCCTAATAATATATTCTTGGAAACCCCTAATGACACCGTTCGTCTCTATTAAAAGAAATGTACGTTAGAGGACTTCAATTCCTCAGACACTTGTAATTACAAGAAAAAACACTATGAGTATAATAATCAGAGTGAGGGTTTATTAAGGTCATTTTATTTCAAGGATCCTCAGTGATTATTTAAAGTCGTAGAGAAATAATAAGTGAATTGTATTTTTTTGGGGTCACATAACTTTCTTTTAGTTCTTGGAGTTTTTATTAACTAAATCTTATTTTGAACGCGGTAGTGATCAGATTCCTTTTCTACTAATTAAGTTGATGTTCGTATATTAAAATAAACATCATCTATCTCATAATTTTTATCTATCCTTTAAGCAGATTGTCTTACCCAATATAAGTGAATGAAGGGGTGTTTCTCCTCTGGGGTTTTGGACGTTGATATCACAGGATTCAGTCTGACATAGAAGTTCAAGCTCCTGAGGGCTGACACGCCCTGGGTTTGAGAGAAGACGGGAGAGGGGCGAAGAGGTGATGTTTGTCGGGGTTGAGAAAGGCTCTCCTCTTAGTCCCATATCTCCTCCTAAAGACCGCCGCATAAGTCCCTTCTCATTGTCCTCCTCTTCATACAGAGGTTTGTCTTCTTGGGGACAACGAATAGGAGAGCTCTTTCGGGGATACTTCCGCCGTGGATAACAGTGAAGGCCACCATCCAAACAAAACTCTAACAGAGGATTATTCCCTGAAGAAAAACCTAAAAAAGCGATATTTATTCTCTATATTTAATCAAATAAATTTATAGTTTTATATTATTGTTTATCTCTCTTTAAACGCAACCTTTGTTCATCTGTCAAGTTTATATTATCCATTTCTTCAGGTTTTGCAAATTACAATCACAGTGTCAAAACCCAATAAATTCATAATTTCTACATGCTTACTCGATTCCAAAAACATTTACACGAAAGGTTGACCTGTAGAGGTAAGTATAAAATTGGCCCGCCAGATGGAGCTCTTAGCAGGATGTCAATTATATTATATATATATATATATATATATATATATATATATATTCATGAATAGTATAATGAACTAAAAGCTATGCATGATTTCGATTTCATTCTCTTTATATAAAAATTCACTTAAATTGGTATTAAATTCTTTTAAACATTGAATGATTAAGATCGATAAGTGGGTGATCAGAGATATACTATGCCTTAGACCACCCCAAGTCTCCCTCTTTCTCACATCCCATCGCTACAAGTCAAATGTATTTCGTTTAAACCCAATAGTGTAGTTTTAAGAGCCGACTTACATACAAAAGCTTGGAGGAAGAAAAACAGATATCTAATTAAGTTATTCATTGTAAAATAAATCGGTCGAATTGGATTTTTTTATTTCTTATAATTCAGTTTCCCAAATTTAATCCCAATATTTATTTCAAATGATATAATAAAAAGATATAATTCTCTAATTGATTATTTCAATATTAAATGAATATTTTTAAATTCCGAAATTGGTCCATGACATACAATCGTTTAAAATAAAAGCTTAAGTTTATAGAAAAAACTAAATTTAAATTAAAACTTGCCACTGACATGTTTATAGTTTAAAAATAAGAAGAAATATCCACTCAAACTTCATTCTAAGTAGAAGGACTCTTTAAGCAGAACTAACGTTATTTTAAACAATAGTAGGTAAGTTTGCTCAAGAGCGTTTATGTTTTTTATTTGTCAATTGAGTCATTACAATCATATATATATATATATATATATATATAAATGTTGTTAAACCCCCTCATATTTGAGAATTACCTCGGAGTGGGATTGTTTTTGTTGTTGTAGGAATAAAAGAGGGCCTTCCAATAGTTTTGAAGATAGTGTTTTTTGCCTATTTGGTTCGATAATGTAGCTGTAACCGACATGGATTTAAATAAGCTTTATAGTATGTAAATTAATTCATCGAACCTAGGATCTTATCAATGAGATTGCCTCAAATGCACCTTCCCTCTCGGAGGATTCGAACCTGCGCCCTCAACATTGAGTGTTGGATATCGTAACAGGACTAGCACCCCTTCCGTTAATAATATTCAATGTTGGGGGCGCAGGTTCGAATCCCGAGAGGGGATGGTCAATTTTGGTCTACCTCATTGATAAGATCCTAGGTTCAATAGACTAATTTTAATGCTATAATGCTTATTATATCCAGTCGGATGCAATTCTATCGAACCATATAGGCAAAAAAAATAATAATAATAATATTTCTTATCCCTTAAAGTCCACTTATGAAGTTAACTATGTTTTTTTTGTATTAGTGTTTGAAATCTACGTTCCTAATATCGGTCATATAAAACATATGTCCGATATTAGGTACATAGGTTTTAAACATTTTATGCATTTTGTCATAAAGAAAACATAGTTAATTTCATAAGTGGGCTTTAAGGGATAATAAATATTTTTAACGGGGGATAAATGGCACGGGGGGGATTGTCTAGGGGGGGGGGGGGGGTAGTTATAAACTCGTTGGACACGCATTAACACACTCAGCTATCGCACTCCCGTAGTTGCCTAACTAAGTCCATATTCTATGTATTTACACACGTTCAACTAAATATAATGACTGCAAAATTAGTTCATCGGATAATTCAGCTAAAACGGCTGGATATGTCATCAGAGTAATGAAAATAAATTGATTTGTGTTTTTTATTCCATTGATATTAAAATATAGTATAGGAATGAAGAAATCATAAAAGTTAGAATATTGTGTGTTGAACTGCATATTGGATTTTCCACGGATAATAAGAAAAAATAAACACAGAAGTAAATAAATAGTAGGTTAGTCGATCATCTACAAACAATGAAATACCTATAGCGCTGAGTTGTAAACAATTTCAAAGACACTTATATTTTCAAATAACCAAAATGTATGTAATTCAACCTACTATTTAGATGAAAACAGCATCATATCTTAAGGCAGTAAAACTATAAAATGTCAAAAGAAAAATATTACTCTATGATGAAATAAAAGTCTTGTAGCAATATATGTTATATGGAATATTATAATTTTATCCACATTGCATGAACACTGTCTAATACATTCTTTATGTATTTTTTTTGCATTAAAGTAAACAAAAAGGCATACATAAATGCACACACTTAATGCAGAAATTCCTTCAATATAATTGGGTTCACCAAAATGATTAGGGCTTCCATTGGAAGATATCTAAGACAAATCCACAATTGTGAAGCCTTTAAAGGGTTAATTTGGGACAAAGCTACGAGTGGACAACAAAACAAATGTAGAAAAATATCAAAAATAAATGCTTAGCTGTATCCCGTTGGATGCAATTCTATATAACCATATAGACACAATGAATAAATAAATGAAACCCTTGGGAGAATGTTGGACATCTCTTTTCGCCATTCGCAGGCCAATATAACCTAAGATGCTTTAATGAGAAATAATATTAGATAGCTAAAATTTATTATAGTCGAATGTGTTTGAGATAATTCGTTTGGTAATATATATTATAAGTATGATGCTGACTTAATATTATTTTTAACTGATAGTTGAACTGTAATATATCAATTGATGATCCCAACATATTTATAAACGCTCTGACAATGGGCCATGGGTGAACACAATAATATGTTTTGATTCATTGCTGAATTAAATAAGGAAGGAATTGTTCTTGAGTTATTTGAATCCTTACGCCGAATGGAATTGTGTGCCAAAATTATAAATAGTACATCATCGAAGGAAAAATATATTTCCTAGCCTCTGAAAATACTTATTCCAAACATTTAAATAAACATATTTTAAGAGTGCGTATTCTTCATAACAAAATACAGTCATCAAACCTCTCGATAATGGTTATTCAAGGAAACATCAATAAGTGCCCGTTAGAGATAGGTGGCCGCTTACACAGAAGGTTTTAGTGGACATTCTTATAATATATGAAAAAATTGAGTGGTCCTTATGGGCCGCAATGGTCGTCAACAATTGTATACTTAGCATGAAGAGACCAGAATTATAAACTGCCGTAGAAGTTCAGTTCGTAATAAAATAATTGAAATAATTCAGGAGCTATACAATATTGTGTGTAGCCTTTTCATGAGAGGTTAAGTACATAAAGGGACAAGTAGGTAAGGTTGTTTACATACATCCAATCAACTGGCCTTGAAAGAAGGTCCTTTCATTAAATATATAATTATGCGTTGTCCTTACACTAAAACAATGACTGCAATAACTCCTTTCATCTCTGACATCATCATCTCCCCAATTAACTTGAATCCATCTTACCTCTAAATTCCTTCCGACGTGGCAGGCTAAGGAGGATCTCAGGGTTGAGAAGGATTTCCGCAGGAGGCAACTCGTGAATACAGTTCTCCTGAGAGCATTTTCTTCGCCGCTTAGAGGCCCCCTTGGGGGACAAAACATTCGTTGGCATATCCTCTCTCTGTAAATGCAAAAAAAAAAAAGATAGTATACGTAATACTACTGCAATAATCATATAGAGACGCCTCTGTGCACACCTTTGACACAGAGAGAGAGAGAGAGGAATAGAGAAAGAAAAATTGCATCCTCTTCGTTAAGAGAAGTGCAAAATGGCATAGAACAACCAACGGTAGGAAGAAAAAAAAATAAGGATTCTTCATTCTAATGAAGAGTAGCACTACTTTCCTACATAAAACAAAAAATAAATTTATATGAGCCTTTCCCTCCAAATATATATATATTTATAAAACAGCAAGAACACGTAACCCGAGTCACCGCCACAAAAAAAGCCGCTTGCTTTGAGACCCTAATAGCATTTCCCCTTTTTTTGGCTCAATGGAATTGCATTAATGGCATTACATCGTTAAGAATTGAACGTAAGACCTTTTTAACCAAGATGACATTCACCTCTCGGGATTCGAACTTACACCCTCAACATTGTGAATGCAATAGCTCCCTGCCACTGAGCTATTGCACTCCCTTGGCACATCATTGCTCTTATCTATAAGAATCTGAGGAGCAATAATTGTTATTGTATTGAAATCTCAATATGGCATAAATCGAATCCAAGTGAGGAATATTTGTAAACCCAACGTGTCACGTTACGGCTCTTGAAACTCCTACTGGGTTCATTGGCCCTCTATTATCTATGATTTTATCCTTCGGAATCCAAAGGATGATTACACTATCCCAGGTACGATATTGGATCTAATAAATATATATCTATACATAAAAATATTTGTTTTTAAAGTAAGCCACGCTTGAAGGGATTCGAAAAATATTTCGCGACGGATTTCTTTGTGTGTGGTTTTGGATTGTCGTTTTTATGTATGACATAAAATGTAGTCTCCTCCCAAAAGAAGGCATTTTTGTTTATGGAAATGATAAGAAAGCTTAACAATTTTTTGATAAAAATGTATGTTTTTTCTAGTGTTGATTTGGTACGAATTGTTTCTAGAAAAATAATTTATACAAAACAGAGCGGAAATCCAAGGTATATATTAAGAAACAAGGTATGACCAGGTATTACCAAGGAAGCTGACCTTTTTAAAACTATATGGCAGGAATATCTGTCTGTGTAGGTCAATTGAGTTGAAGATAAAGTGATGATGCATTTCGTTTAAAAAACCTTACCGCGACATGAATCATGTATGATTTAGTATATAAAGAATACAAAATTTTGTTATTGAGCATTCAGAAGCCAATTTAGTTTTAATGATTATAATTCAATAATAGAAATGCGGATTCAACTGAGCTCAAATGAAAAAATACTCGATATTCGATGTCTTTCTGCTTTGGCTATATGGGTTACTAGATTAAATTTTAGTTTCCCTAAGATGTTATCCAAAGCATGTACGTCAAGAATAGCCTGGACTGGGAATGGAAGAAGGTGATCAAATCCATTTCATTCATTGATATTTCGTATATGATTCAACTCCGTTTCTTCAAGCCTTGTGCATTTGGAAGGAACTGAGCGTCCAAAGGTATTTCAAATAGTTAAGCAATCGCCGGTCACAAAACAAAAAAATAGTGTGCTAAAACAATCACAATTCAGAAAATATGAAGATTTGAGAGTCCATATTTCACTTTTGTATTGGTTAATTATCTTATGGCCTAGAAAATAGTTTTAAATACCACAATTTTTTTTGCCAAAGTATGGAGGAACCAAATTATAAGATATCAGATCTCAAAATGTACCGAGTTGTTTAAAGTAAAGAGTTTCTCACCCCAAATCATCAACAAATGCTGCCTTTTTGAAAGTACAGATATTAAATACAAAATAAAAGAAATATTGCTGTTAAGGTTTCATTTTAGCTTGTGCTCGGATTGAACCCAATTTTTAATATACTATATATGAGAATAAAGTTTGTTCTGATTGGTAATTGTTAATAAAGTGAAGCATGTATAAGTATTTTCCCATTCATTTATGTCTGTCTCTTTGACAGATATAAAATATTTTTCAATAAATAAGTTACTTTAATCACAAAGACATCTTATTTTCCGTGTTTTTCAGTTTTTCTCATAAGGAAAAGGACACCTAACTATCTTATTAAAGTAAATTAAATGAACAGGAAATATAAATATATATAAAGATAACATCAAACTTTCATATAAAAATATGAGCATATATATATATATTCGATTGCAACTCTCTTTTGATAGAAGGAGCCAAAATTGTAATACGATATTGAACATACATAAAAAGAAAATTGAATTGGCAAACTGCAAGGGAAAAAAGTTTCTTTCATCTTAAAATTAATAATAAATTACAATATCGGAGTGAAAGACTTTTATTTCTTTTGAAATAATTAAAAAAAAATATATATATATATATATTTATATATATTTTACATCAACTATATATTTACATAAAAACAAGTCTAAGCGATAAATATAACAATTTTTTATATATAAATCTAGTGCACTAATAACCTTTTATTAATGAAAAATAACATACGTTAGCTTCTGAATCCAGTATAACTGCTAATATATATAATCGCACAGGAATAACACAAAGAAAAACAACAACAAACACTGTCACAGAGAGGCAATCACAGTACAACCGACCTCCGCCATGCCGCGGAGTAGACTGAAACTTTGTTGTTTCTTAATAAATCAAAATTCTTCTCCTTTTCATAAAGGCGCGCGCGGACAAGTAAAAAAGCGTGGCCGCGCACTCCACATTTACTTATGGAAAGAGGAAGAAGAAAGTGCATTATTATTATTATCCTTTAATGCAAAATAATAATAAGAAGAGAGGAGGATTGTGCAATAATAATAAAAAAGTAAAGCTCGCCCTCATTTTTGAGTATTTTCTGGTTGTTCCTTGAATTTCTTTTTTTATTACTTATTTGTTGTTGTAGGTGGAGAGGCTGAGGGGGGAGGGGGGGTAAAGGAAAGAGATTTGAATTTTTCGCGGGTGAATTTATATTGACGATAATAATATGAATATTTTTTTGGGAAGTTTTTTTTTGTAATGTTGATTAAGACGACTGGTATTGACATTTGTTCCCCATATTATTATTATTTGTGGTGTAGGGGGAAGATGGTATTGAATGACGGTGGGTGATGTTGTGCATAGGGTTTCAGTATGTATGCATATATATATATATATATATATATATTGGTGTAATAAATTGCTTTTCAAGCTATTGCATGCCGATGGGTGTGTGTTTGTATGGGGAAGAATATATATAATCTTATTGATATAAGATATCTATGTTCAAATACTTTTCAAATATAGTGAGCAAACTGGTTCTAAATATATCTTGAGCCCTTTTCTGAAATCTTTTTTCAATCCATATAGTCCTGAAGTGTTTTTCCTTCAAAGTAACTTAAATAGTGACCAGCAGCGTTTCTGTTGTTTACATTTGTAAATATTTATTGCATGACGTAATATCTATGACATGTCTTGCTTCTCTTTCCGGGTCCACATATTGTGTGTCTACTTGTCAGAACATGTCCTATGTTACTAATGATATTGGAGAAAACGGACAAACGAATAAAATATTTAACTGAGTACATATTTTAAAGAAATTATGGAGGAATCGGCGTACTCGCAAATTATCCATCACTGCTGCAACCTTAAATGAGTCAATTTCATTTCTAATGAATTGCATTTAAAGTCTTGCTCCTAATCCATTTGTTGCAATAGATTAAATTCTCTCCATAAAAACATTTACTTTGAGTCCTATAGATCATCAAAATCAATATAATATTATGAACTGATTCATTTCCTATCTCTTTTAAATAAGTAAATAATTAAATTATTTTTTCTTCAGGATACTTACGAATATATTCTTTAAAAACATTCCATATATTATTATTGGTATCCAGAAGATTCGACGAGAATTATCGTTCATGGTCGTATATAGACATGGATAATCAGAGCTCATCTATTTATGTTTTTTTTAGTTGGGACTACCGATTATTATACGGTACATCGTACCTACCTGCAGTATCTTTTTGTTATGGATCATTTTTGTAAATTGTTACAGCTACAACTGCCGAATTATATTTTGCAGTCCATCTGTATAAGTTTTATTGAAAAGTGAGTTAAATTTTCTTTGTCTATATTTTGCAATTCCTTTTCTTTGTTTGTATGAACGCTTAATTTGTTTTTGACTAGTTCAGGGTGTGGACTTATTTCTATAAAAGGTCACATAAGAAGCGGAGTTATGACATTGCCATATCCGATCGGAAGAGGAAGTAATTTCAACACATTTGAACGAAATACGGATAGAAAAAATTTAATCTCACGATTTGATATATTAGCCCTATATACCATCGATATATAAATATATTGGCCTTAAATATAAACATCACGATGCTTAAAATTAGGAATTGTTTTATGAATTTGATAAAATGAGGATTTTTTATAAAATTAGAGGTATCTATAATAAAAAAGATATATAAAATATGATCAAAGAGAAATATCGGAAATCATATACATCTCATGCAAATCACAAAATATTAAATTGAGTGATACTAGGAAAAAATGGCCCAAGAAAATATGAAACAAGAGATGACCCAAGATAGAAAAGCAAAATGATGACGCATGAAAAAATGGCCCAAATTAATATTTGCCCATTAATAATGAAATAATTAATCTATGATTTATAAAGTATTTTTTGGCTATAATTTAATCAATTTATATGAGAAACAGTATTTGTAGTGAACTTAGAAGTTGTATTCCACTCACATACTTGTCTACCTATGTATTTGGGCCATTTTCCCAGGAGTCATCATTTTCCTTTTCTTTCTCGGGTCATTTCTTCCGTGCCATTTTTTTCTGTGTCATTTCTTCTGGGCCGTATTTTTCTGATCCATTACTTCTGTACACCAAATTAAGAACAGCAATAAATTAAAGAACAGACTGCAACTATGTTCTTCCAAAAAGGTCATTGGAACATTTCCTCTAAGTGATCCCTTCTTGTTGGATTGGGTATTGCACCATTTGGCTTCTGCAAGAAAATTCTAGGGAAAAGTGCTGTAATAGTGGTATTCTTTTTCCTAGCTGAGACTGTACTCAAGACCTATATATGTCTGATGAAGGATAAAATGCATTGTAAAAATAAGGACATGATAAAACAACAATTAGCATAGGGGATATTGAATTAAATGGAGCAACTTTTGTAACTTTAATATAATATGAAAATACTTGATGCTACAAACTTACATTCTTAAAAGGAAAAAATATATCCTTTTATCGTACTTTTAATCATGTAGAGCTTTTTTTAGAATAAAAAACTCTTTCAATTTGTAGATATGTGAAATATACCGACGAACCGATACCAATTTGGCAGAGCTCATTACCAAATACTGATACCTTGGTTGATGTTTCATATTGAATCCAAACTCTGGTCATTTCTTTTTGTCGGAACAGTGACCAATATAATTCCTTTCCAAATCAACAAACTCCACTGTAATAGACAGTATGTGAAAATTTAGCGATCAAATTATTCAAACTGAGTTCAACACGGGGTAAAAAAGCTCTTATCGGTACTTTGCATCATTTAAGATCCTTAATTGAAACCAATCTATCCATACAAATATATCATAAGTACCTGGTTGAAATGTTCAGAACAAACAAATTTTTCCAGTTCCATTTGACTTATGATCTCTTCTTCAATTGCAGTTTGGTCTTAAAAAGTTTGACGTTATGGAGTTCCAGACCGTTGGTTCACTTTAACCCTGGATATAACTCACTAAAACTAACGATCACGACGTCGGTGACAATTGTCGGTTTGTTGAGGAAGGATTCGATCATTTTCTGCCTATTGTCCTCCTTCATCTTTTTGTTTCGGTCGTCAAAAAATACAAGTAAATACTTTTAGCAG
>CP045900.1:15562376-15582130 GCA_013387185.1 Caligus rogercresseyi | reverse complement strand
ACGTTTTTCAAAAAAAGTCCAAGAAATATTCGGAAATGAACGACAAAACTCTTTTTTTTTGCGTTCAACGTTCAGCGTTCAAAAAAAAGTTGCGTTCCGTTAGCGTCCGTTCATTGAACGTTGCGTTCAGCTGAACGCCGTTCAATTTAGCGTTCCTTCAAAGCATGATATATATATTAATTGAATTAATAAATCTAAACAACCAACAATTGATAAAGGTTAACATGTTGTGTATACTTTTTAACTAATTAACCGATTGAAGGATGTGTCGGGTTTTATTAAATAAATTACTGTCAGTTGGTAGAAATAAAGACTCTAATGAAAATTCATTCCTACCGATGAAATCGATCATGCAATTGTTCTTTAGAATATTAGACCTGATTGATATTGGATACAAATCTATCACCATTATCGCTCGTCGTTAGAAAGTTGTGCTCAATTGATTTCGATAGATCGGTAGATTTTGTTTGCCTATATGGTACGATAGAATTGCATCCAAAAGGATATAAATAAGCATTATAACATTAAAAATTTGTCTATCGAACCTAATTAGTCTATAGAACCAATTTTTTTTTGCTATTGGTTTGGTAGAATTGCATCCGACAGATATTAATAAGTATTATAGCATTAAAATTAGTCTATCGAACCTAGGATCTTATCAATGAGGTAGACAAATAATGACCATTCCTCTCGGAATTCGAACCTGCACCCCCAACATTGATAGTTGAACACGCCTAATGCACACGGCTATCGCACTCCCTTTCGGTAGATTTTATTAATTAAAAAATCTAGTGATGAAGAGCTGAAATAATATTAGAAAAAATACCAAAAAACTTATACAGGGGTACAGTTCTAGAGAGAATCAAGATTTCGAAAAATTGATCAAAAATAGTTTTTAAATACTTTTTAAGACATTTTATGATCTTGAATATATTGTTTTTGATTCCTGTTTTAAACTGCCTAGTTGTTATTCAAGTCATTATGTACTTTCTGTTAAGTTTATATGCATCCAAATAAATGAAGTATGGACTAATGGCTAAAATAAAGATTTTGATTAAAACAATTAGCAACTTATTTTTGTGGACATTAGGATTTCGATAAAAATCTATTGTATGAATCATACACTCGCTGCGGTATTCGATTCTTTTTGAAAATTAGAAATTACCTGCATCGGTAGAAATAAAAAATTAACGATGGTACTACATTCATTGTTGTGGTTGTGTTCTTTACTCTAGTAATTATGATGCATTTTTTGATTTGTATGTCTATATGAGCAATACATACTATATCATAACTAACATAAAGTACCGATTTTAAGCTATAATGCTTATTTATATAGTTTTACTATGTATTATTATCGATTTTTATATATAATCTTATGTATATATTTTTTCTGAACTGTAAATTTAAAAAAAGGTACGATGTCGTCAAGCATCGAATATCAATTCACTATTACTATTATCACTTATATTTGAGTAAACCAAAGATTAGACAACAAGTATGAGAGCTGTCACAAAATTCTTGATAAACAAATGGATTTGACTATTTCTTTCACAAGCATAAGGTATAGATTTCGGATTCTAAATTCCTATGTCATAACGACGGTTTAGTAGAACGGCTCTACGTTAAGTCAGTAAAATCATTGGGTATCTCTACGTATTACTTTTAATAGCGGAATTAAATGTATGTGACTCAATTTTTAAAAGACTTTTATTTTGAAATAAGGTATTCATATAATGAATACTGAAGAGTTTGAAAAGAAAAAAAAAATATTTTCACATGACTTGTTATTTACATATAAGCTTTCCACTTTTGATAGCCATATATTAGGAGTATGTAAATGCAGTTTACATATGTATGTAGTTGATATAACATAACCATTGGTATATCATATATTTGAAACAAAATAAAGAGTTCACTTGAAGCTCGCCTAATTAGGGATATATAAGTTGCTGTATATATATATTTATATATACATATTATATTTATATATATATATATATATCAGGAAACGACCGGGACACTTTTTTTCACCGGGACCCGGACCGAGCAGGGACTTAAATTTTCAAGACGGGCCGGGCCAAAAACCGGGCCGGGACTTCAGTATATTTCGTTCGTTCGTCATTTGAAAGTGACGACGGTTTTTTTTTGTTAGAAAACATCTTCCAAAATAAAGTGAAGACTTTTTTTTAAAGAAACATTTGCTGAATACTTTTATTTATTTTAAATCTTATTTTCTAAAAAAAACGTTATCACTTAAAAAAATACGAAAATATTAAGGTCCCAGCCCGGTGACTTTAGACACGGGAAGGCCGGAACGTCCAAAAAACAGCCGGGACCCGGGCCAGGCCGGGTACCCGGTCTTTTCCTGTATATATATTTATACATAAACTTATATATTTTTATACATAAACTTATATACATTTATATATATATACATTTATAGATGTTTAGAAATATATATCACTTCGTTCCAAAGGACAATGTTCTCATTGTGGGTTGCGGCATTTAAATACCTCCTCATCAAGGGGGAGGAAGAGGAGCGATTCCCGCATGGTGGTGGACTCAGGAACTTGGGTCAAGAACCTCCTCCTCCTTTTCTCCTTTACACACACACACAGACAACTCTCATACATGTGTGTATGTGCGTTGGAGTAGTAACAACCGTTAGTCCTACAGAAGAAACAGAAAATTTATTATTCTCTTTATGTAAACGTGGTTCTTGTGTCAGCGATTTCCAGCCTAGTTTAAAGCAAGAACCACAAAACGCAGTTCACTGAGCTCTCTTTTTTCTCCCTTCATAAGAATTTCACTTTGAAAATTCACTTTTTCAAGCCCTTCAACAATGTGCTCTTGATTGATTAGTTGTATATTCTAAACAGTCATACTTATTTCATTATCTCATTAGTTTAATGATGTGATCTCTGAAAGTTCTTTGCCTCCCAAATTATTGATTGCCCTTCAAACATTCATTATAGGATACTTCATAAAATAAGCTATTTTTAAATGGATTGGAAAATCCTTGTTTATATAATCGAATGTTATAGGTATTGAAAATATTCGTGTTTTGGGCTAAAGATATTATATCTTTTTGTAGAGTAAATAAACATTTTTTTATTCATCAGTTCATTTTATGATATGTACATACATGGAATACATAAAAACCTAAACATATAAGTAAATATTGTAATATACAATTTTAGGCAAAAATAAACAATTTTAATCAACTAATGAAATTTTCAGATATTTATACACTTTATAACAGTTTAATCACAATTTTATTTTTACTTTTTGAAAGCTCATAGGGAGCTTTATTTTAGTGCTTCAAAAAGTGTACAAATTATGATTTATATATTTTAAAAAATAATCTTTATGTGATGTGTACCTAAGTCAAAATATATCCAGTCTTTTGACCTTAGCTACTAATTGTATTTTTAATCATATATCTTTGTTTTATTATTCCACCGTCCTTAAAAAAATACACATGCACAAGAAATAATGTTTATAAAATGATGTGATGCATAAAAAAATAATTTATCATATAAGTTTAAAATTATAACATCAAATATGAACAAAAAACGTAAGTACAATTATACTAAAATACTTGGCATAATAATAAACATATATAAATTATGAAGTTTCTATTTAAATCCTTGTATATACAAGATGTTCGAGATTCACTCATATCGGGTCTGAGTTCGCCGAATATCCGCCAGAGGCTTTGGAAAACACCTCTCTTGACATGGACTCGGCGTATCGTCAAGCTTCTGCCCTGGACGTCGCTCAGAAGAATAGTGAAGCCTATTTTAGTTCCGATCTAACGGTGGCTCTGTGCCGAAAACAAAAAATGTTTCCAATCATGCGGGAGAGAGACTTTTTCGAACCAAGTGGAGGAGGAGAGTCCCTTGGCATTAAACGTCGTTAAGAAGAATAACAAAAAATGTTTCTTCTGTGGAACCATTCCATATCATAGGCGAGACGTATGCCCTGCAAGAAATGTCACTTGCTATAAATGTTCAAAACCAGGACATTTCGCCAAGATGTGCAGCTCTAATAATGCGACAGCTGCGGTTTTGTCATCCTATATCGCAGCTACGGAATCATCGGTCCCGGAAGGGTTAGCACATGCCTCTACCTACATTACTGTTCAAGGTAAAAACTTATCCTCTTTAATTGACTCATGTGCCTCAGATAGTTTCATTAGTGAAAAAGCTGTCCAATCATTGAAACTAAAGATTGTCCCTTTAATAAAAAGCATTGGCATGGCCAATAGCTCATTGAGCTGCAAATCAAAAGGGTTTGTTGAGTTTGATTTTATACTTGGACTGAACAAAAAGAAATATCAATTGAGGTTTGGAGTTGTGGGTCATCTTTGTGCTGATATTATTCTTGGATGGGACTTCCAGCGACTTCATTCTAGGGTCGTATTTGAAGGAAATGGAGAGAAACCCGAGCTCGTTTTGAGCAAATGCAACTACGTAGCGGCACTGCCTGAAGCCAATTTGGAGGAGCCTTCACTATTCCCAAACATAGGACCTTTGTGTCCTCCCATTTCAACAAAGTCCAGACGGTTCTCAGAAGAGGACGAGAAGTTTATTCAGGGAGAAATAAGAAAGTTACTATTGGATGGGGTCATTGAAGAGAGCAAGTCACCGTGGAGGGCTCAAATTGTGGTTGTCAAGGATGACACAAAGAGGCAACGTAAACGTATGTGCATTGATTATTCGCGGACTGTAAATATTTATACCGAATTGGATGCCTATCCCCTCCCCAGGATTGATGATATGGTAAACAAGTTAGCTAAATTTAAAGTATATTCAACGTTTGATTTAAAAAGTGCCTACTATCAAGTCCCAATAAAAGAATCCGATAAGAAGTATACTGCTTTTGAAGCATGTGGTCGTCTATATCATTATTGTAGGATACCTTTTGGTGTTACTAACGGGGTTGCGGCTTTTCAGCGCGCTATGGATAGATTGATAGAGGAAGAAGGACTATCAGACACTTTTCCTTACCTGGACAATATAACTATTGGAGGAAATAACGAAAAAGATCTTGCCACGAAAGTTTGTTTATTCAAAAGTGTTATTAAAAAGAGAAATATTACACTAAATGACAATAAGTCAATTGAGGGAGTAAATGAAATAAGTGTATTAGGATATGTCGTTGGGAATGGTGTTGTAAAACCGGACCCTGAAAGAATGCGACCCTTGATGAAACTCCCGCCTCCAAACAACTTGAAGTCCTTGAAGAGAGTCCGAGGAATGTTTGCATATTATTCGAAGTGGATTCCAAATTTCTCTGATAAAATCCTCCCCTTGGTCAAGAGTGAGTCTTTTCCTTTAAGTACGGAAGCCATGAATGCATTTCAACTGCTGAAAGAAGAATTAAATTATGCTTCGTTAAAATCAATTGATGAAAAATTACCTTTTAGAGTGGAATGTGATGCCTCAAACTATGCTATCTCGGGAATACTGAGCCAGGGAGGAAGACCCGTTGCCTTTATGTCAAGAAGCTTACAGGCGAGTGAGCGGAGGTATCATATTGTTGAAAAGGAGGCTTTGGCTATTATGGAATCAATTAGAAAATGGCATCATTTTTTGTCCAGATCCTATTTTGAGCTAATAACGGATGCGAGGTCCATCTCGTATATGTTTGACGAACGGCGAAGATCTAAAATTAAGAATAATAAAATTAATGAGTGGCGTATGGAGTTGGCTGAATACAGTTTTTCAATTACTCATCGTTCAGGAGAGGAAAATGTATCTGCAGACATGTTTAGCAGATCATGTTGTTTATTCAAAGATAACAGCAAGTCTGTACTCCATGAACTACATTATAAATTGTGTCATCCTGGAGTCACTAGATTACTACATTATGTGCGTTCAAGAAACCTACCATTTTCCACAAGTGATGTACGCAATGTGTGTTCTTCTTGCCGTATATGTGCAGAACTAAAACCTAGATTTTATAAGCCTCCGGCTGGAACTCTCATTAAAGCTACTCGACCAATGGAACGCTTAAGCATAGATTTCAAAGGCCCACTCAGTTCTTCAACCAAAAATATATATATGCTTACAATTGTTGATGAATTTTCTCGCTTCCCTTTTGCGTTCCCATGCCCTGATCTTCAAACATCCACTGTCATCCGCTGCCTTGAGAAGTTATTTAGCTTTTGTGGAACGCCCAGTTATATACACTCAGATAGAGGGACGTCTTTTCTGTCTCGAGAGTTTAAACAGTTTCTCTTGGGTTTAGGAGTTTCTTCTAGTAGTTCGACACCGTATCATCCTGAAGGAAATAGTCAAGTTGAAAGATATAATGGGATAATTTGGAAGTCAATATGTCTTAGCCTAAAGTCTCAAAATTTACCTGAAAAACTTTGGGAGCGAGTTCTACCACAGGCCATGAACTCAATAAGGTCCTTGTTATGCACCTCCACGAATAGCACTCCACATGAGCGGTTCTTTCAATTCCAAAGACGATCTTCCCATGGAAATTCCCTACCAAGTTGGCTAATGAATCCAGGACCTGTAATGCTAAGAAGATTTGTACGAACGTCTAAGACTGACCCATTGGTGGACAGTAATCCTTCTTTTGCAAGAGTCAGATACCCTGGAGGAAAGGAATCTTCAGTCTCAGTTAGGGATTTGGCCCCATGTCCTTCGGAGAGTGGTCCTCAAATACCTGAGGATTCTTCAAGTCCGCCCCTTCCTCTCGAAGGCTTCTGAGGTCAAAACATTTACCATACCAATAGATCGAGTAGATGTGAGGCCATCCAGGACAATTGAGCTCCTTGGAGTCACGTTCGACGCTGCTTTCTCCACCAGTCCCCATGAGGCCAATGTGGTGCGGTCAGCAAAACAGTGTGCGGCGCTGATTAGTCGTCTTTCGTTCCACCTCCCACGCGGAGTATATTTGCAACAGTTGGCCAAAGGTCTTATGCTGGGTCGAGTCAGCTACGCTGCCGCGGTGACCAATGTACCTCGACTAAAAAACCGACGTAACTGGTCCACCGAAGGCTGCAAGATCGATCCAGGTTCCATAAACAACGCAGCTAGGTCTTTACTTGGCGTAAGGGCTAGCGTTCACATGCGGATCGATGATCTGCTCCACAAGGCCGGACTTCCATCCCTTAATGGGATATCAGTTCGGGCTGTGGCTATGGAAACCTGGAAATGCTTTGCAAGCCGGGATGGTAGCAATGGTGACCGAAACCCGGTAAGCAAGATCTTATTCGGTGCCCAAGGTGGGGTCAGATCGACTCGTTCTCGGACTGCCGGCCTCATCCGATCTCCTCTCCCTAAGTCGGTGGCCACATTTGTCACCAGTGCTGCAGCTATTTGGAATAGTAGTCCTAAGCTTCGCAACGCCAAAACCATGAGGGAAGCCTATGTAGTTGCCAAGTCTTTGGAAAAATGTGCCCCTATATAGCAGACGATAGTGTTTTTTTTAAATATTTTATTTATTTTTGTTTTAAATTTAAGGGTTTTTTTTTCTTCGAAGAAACCTTTTGTTTTAATTGTATATTTATATTTTAGTATTTGTTCGATTTATATAGTTTTATTATATATTTATACATTGTACAACTTTTTTTTTAAATTCCTGACATCCCTGACTAGCCAAAGTGCTAGGATGTTTCTTGGGGAAATAAAGACGATTACACACACGAATTTATAAATGTATATATATATGAGAGGTGTCATTTTTTTATTACTGTATTTAAAAAAATAAAATACGTGGAACCTCAATCTAATGTACCATTTAATTGTGAACATGAAAAGTAAATGGTATTATTCTTCTATCGGTCATTAGGACCGTCAGTCCTTGGGATCGGTCCTTAGGACCGTCATTCCTTGAGATTGTTTTTGTCAGTCCTTCAATTTTTCATAAAATATTGAAAGACTATTTATTTATACGTTCTAACATTCACCAAACTTACAAATAACCAATATAGGCTAATTTTTAAGTATTGTCATAAACATCGAATACTTATTGTTGTAATAATACTAATATTTAATACTTTAAAAATATTATATTTCTCATCAGCTCATTGAAGATGTTACTTTCCTCATATAGAGGATTTTTCTTTTCATAGCATTAAGAGATGTCGACAATATGATGTATATTATGACGTAAAAAAGAAACACTATTCCTTTTCTAAGGACCGACAAAAAGGACTGGACTGGGCCGAATGGGACCGGGACTGGACTGCAGTCCTCGGTCTTTAATAAGGACCGACACAACACTAGTCCCCATTGAGTATCTATAGAATTAATAACTGACAAACAGAAGGAACAACTCTTAATGTTGGAGGCGGCGCAATTATGAATCCCGAGAGGATAATCTAAGTTGAGCTCATAATAAGATCCCATGTTGGATAGACGAATTACAAGCTAGAATGCTATTTAAATCCAGTTGGATGCAATTCTATCGAACGAAATAAGCAAAAAAGAAGAAGAAATAACATATTGTTTTTGTAATAGGTTAACAGACAGGCAATTATGTTATTCTTATAAATCCATGAATTGACAGGTCATTGTTCCTTCGAAGTCATTTATCACTGTACAAAATAGGAGCAAAGATTGAAATGCAAGATCAATATTTATTGTCGTCTAGCAATTATCTCACTAGCCATATAAGTATACAGATATTCTATCTAATCTCTTCACTGTGCATTAAAAAATATAATATTTTTACAGATTAAATCTAATAACCTAAATAATCGATATACAAGAATTTACTTCTATAAATATATTTATACATATATTATATATATATTTATTTATTTATATCTTGTAAGGATTCGGTACAAAAAATCTACCACTGGTATCTGTAGTTGTAAGCAATATTTTATAAATCTGGGGATTGCAGTGGAATTATTGTTTTGTTGATATAAAAGTGTTTGCAAAAGGGTTCCAATTACTTTTGTGGAAATAAATATTATATAAAAAGTATATTACTAATTAGCCTTAGTATAATATTATTGCAGTTGTAATCATTGATTATGCTTTTTTCGACATGTAAAAATAGAAACCTTTTTTAAAATAATATGGTCTAAAGTATTTTGTCTTGTATTAACTGACTATAAAGATTATATAGGTTAAAAAATATTATTTTATCCGAAAATGACAATAAAAATAAAGGCTTCTTAAACATGTCTAAAATATATAGTCTTTATGACAAGATAAAGCCAAATAACATTTTATCTAGTAGCATCCAATTAAAAGTGTTCTTTGACAAAATAGTTGTTATTAAACTGCATAATTGTAGACTCGGGAATAAACCAGTGTTGTAGGTGTCAATGTGGGAATTTTAACATTAATAACGGATCTTTCAAAATTTAAAGTTTTCAATGTTAAATTAGGTTTATATAATTGTGTTTGGATCTATTTAACTTCACGTAAGAGATGATGTCAGATTATTTGTATGTGGAGATATATTTATTATGACAAAGATTAGTATATAATACCGAATAGCAAGTTTGGAACAATAAACTTAAGTGTATTGAAATACAAGGTATGTACATTTTGTCAAGGGTTGCTGACTTTTTGCTAGTCGGTCTGGCTTCATATAAACCAACGGCAAGCGGGAAGAATGTCAGCATAATATATATATATAGGCATTTATATATATATATACAATATATATATATATATATATATATATATATATATATATATATATATATATATATATATACTAGCGGATTTGACCAGCCTTACCCATAAGATAAGAAACTTAGTGTTCTCAAGGATAATAATCTCATCTACGATCATAGACAGTCACGATTGAAGTGAAGCCTTATTTTTTATAGGAATTGATATTTCTATACAAATAATCACAACCCTCATTTTCCACGAATCACATTCGAGAAAAATTTCCCAAAGTCTTATACTAGTTATTGATCCATCCTCCCCGAATCATTTTAAGATCTTATTTTACTTGGTAAATATTATATTGTGGCAGCATTTCGGTACAATGATAAAAACATATCCTCTTATTCAATGCAGTACTCAGGTATATTGAAAGTCAAGATATACACATATTACCAAGAATGCAGCTGACTTTTCACTTACCCGAATGACGTCATGAAAATCCACCGACAAGTGGGAAGAGTAACATTATAATATATTTTCAATGACGTCAAACTAATAATAAGATACCTGACGTTTCACCCTCCAAAAAACATAAAATAGACATACGTTTATTTCATATAGGTACCTTCAAATAGCCTCCTAAATCTCTGACGTCATTAGGGAAACCCACTTAAGTTTTAAGCCCTACAAATGCATGAAAAACATTAAATTTTATCTAGTACCAAAGTAAAGATATTAAAAATACTTCATGCTTTAAGTATAAGTATTATTTTTATGGATATATTTCTATTCGAAGCACAATGTGAAGTATCGAGATATGTATCCGGTAAACCTCCACATTGAATCCTCGGTACACGGTTTGTAGGAGAAAAATTTGATTTCATGTATTTCTACAACGTATTTAATATACTCTCGACATCCCTTCCTTAAGGTTTCTTACAATAAGAAACAATTTGGAGGCAAGGATCCTTGAGAAATAAGAATGGGGATGTACTCCGTTTAATGGAAATTAATCGGATCACAAGTACTTTATTGATATCATGAGATATTGTAATTATCCATATAATATATATGTTTCTTAAACAACTGTTGACTACGAATTCTCATGATTTGGATAAATTATTCGAAATTCGTAGCACATTATCATGAATATACATTAATTCATTTAATTTTTGGGCATCGAAAAGGAAAAAGAAGAGTCTTCTTCATTTCTTCGATCACAGTTACGTAAAGTAATAGGTTTTTTCGAATAAAATTATATATACACCTTGAACAGATGATATCGTTGGACGTACCGTTTTAAATTTATAAAAAGTCTATTAAAGATTATGGTTTGAGAGAATTCATATTTTGAAATTAGAATATTCATGATTTTGATGAAAGTGACCAAAATTTATTTCATTCTACCTTTCAATTTCATACGTATATAACTACATATAAATAAGATAATACCTTTTGCCATCTTAGTTTTTGCTTTTAAGGTTGATAATAATATGTAGTCCGAGTTCTGGTTCTTATAAAAAGTCGATATTTCAAAAAAGAAGTATGCATACATATCTCATGTTAGAAGGATATCCTTCAAAATTTGAAACAGTGAAGCTATTTGGCTTCACCCACTATGGCCAGAAGGCAAACAGGTGTTCAGTGCAAGAAAAAGCACCTGTAACCCCTTGCAACCAAAAAGTATCCCTTTCAAAGAAGTTTAAGAATGGATGTCGACTCTTTTTTTGTCCTTTTTACCCTTTTTGAAATTTTATGCAGCAGTTAAATTTTTAAATATGTATGAAAAAAAAAGAAATACATGAAAACCTATGATATTACGTAAATGTACAAATGAATGAATATTATATTTCTTCTTCTTCTTAGGAGCTGAACGATATATACATTTTAACCCAAAGTTCTGAAGAATAAACCTTTGATATAAAACTAACTTATGATTTTTTTTTGCCTATTTGGTTCGATATAATTGCATCCGACAGGATATAAACAATAATTATAGCATTAAAATTAGTCTATCGAAACTACGATCTAAATAATTTCATATACAATTCTTAAGATGCTTTCAATTTATTATATCGTCTTTTGGTAGATGGAGGCAAGGGACGGGAAGTATACCTTTTTGTTTAATGAAATTGTTATATCCCTCCGCCGTCACGGGGTCCTTATGAGCCTTTTTAGGCGGATTTTTTCACGACTGGGGTGGCGTAGAGGGACGGGGGAGAGTTCCCCTCGACGGAAAATTCCGAGAGGAAGACGCTCCCGGCACCCGATTTCACAGCACAGCGACATCTATTGGCAGAGTAGGCTAACTTGAAAATATTTATTAGTATTTATCTCATTTTGCATCTTAATTCTTCACTCAGAGATGCCAAATTTAATCACTTGTTTCTTTTGACATTTCAAACTACACAAAGTTTCATCCGAATCCGTTCCGTACTTTTTGAGTTATCTGCTGACAAACAAACCAACGCCAGTGAAAACAATACCTCCTTCGGCGGAGGTAACAAATAGATATACACACTTAGAAATGGGTCACATATGTACTAAAGTTATGAATAATACTTGTAAATTATTTATCGAAATAGGTTTGTAGTGTTTATGAGCTACGTTATTTTTTTGTACAAAGTAAAACTATATTACATGGAAACATTTAATTACATCGATAAAAAGTTATTTTATACACTTACAAATAAATCACATAAGTAATAAAGCTTTCATTAATACTCATAAAATCATCCGTGGGGGGGGGGGGGGGATGTGGGCGTCAACTTTAGCAGATCGAAGTTTGTAAATGAAAAGCCTTAAGATATGTATATATATAAATATATATATACAATTGTCCAACCCTCTGAGCGGAGTAAGGCAATTGACAAGCATTTAATTACAAAGTGATTCAGCTTGAGACGGCTTATATGGGCATGTAGAGTCATGAGGGAGGAAAAAAAGAGTTAATTATGTGCTTATAGGTGGTTCTATGGATCAAGGAACCTTAATGATCTTCAGTATATGTACTCTGTCAACCCCTAGTGAAATCAAAGGTTATTCATACCCAGGCTTCTTTTTTTGGTTGAAAGGTATGTCTACGTAAGCAAGAGCCCGCCCATCCAGTAGGCATTTAGAAAACGCCTGTACATAGCAAAGTCGTTCTAATAATTTATCAAAACTTACAAAAAGTATCATTAAGATATATGTACATTTGAGACTCACTACTTCATGAAATACTTTCTAACAAGCCTCTCCAAATGATTGCTTGAATGTCAAAATCCAAAAGGAAAAATAGTTTGAGTGTGTTTGTATATAATATAAAGAATATGATATTTGAAAAAATGGGGGAAAAAAAGATGAGTAAAATTGTTTGCTTTCATGTCTTCATAACCATTTATCATCTTGTTGTTGTTTTCTGTGTGTGAAATCAGTAATTGTACATTCTCAAGAGGTTTTTTTCATTAAAGTATGTGACGAAACGGATTTTGGTGTTTTTTAATGGAATACTGGACATATCTCATTTTCAAATATCTTTTTTTATTTATTCATAGTATCTGTCCCCTAAAAAAACTTTATTAATTAAAAATACTTTTATCCGGTGTATGTACAGATATTATGGATGGAGAAAAGAACATGACTTTAATTTGAAGAAAATATATGAATTAGCTCAGGATATCTACGATCTGTAGGTTGTTTATAATATAACAGATTTATAAATACAAAGTTAAAAAATTGATTAGAAGAACTATTAGTTTAATTGGAAGAATTTTACACACGAGAAAAGTATTTAATTAAGTTAAAATTTGTAACAAATCAATATCGAAAGCATGATCGTAAATCTTATGGTTTTGTTGGTAAAATTAATTATATATATATATATATATATATGTTGACATTCATATATCTATATTTTTATAATGAGTTTATTTTATTATGAATATTTTATAATTAATGATTTTTTTATTAAACCTTATATAATGTAATATATTAGTATTTCGGAATTATTTCATACCAATGGTTGTATCAATAATTAATAATTTACGAAATCATTGCATTCATTAACCCTCCTAATTGTCAACTACAAGCAAAATACATTGGTGTATTATATAGCGGTAATTTGTGTAACAACCATTTACTTTGCTCTATCAATGATAGATTATTCAAAACGATGTGTTAATCACACAAAAAAATCCTATATATACATTATTAGAAGCTAGTTTCGTGGAAAAGCCATCAATTTTTCCCAATCAATGATGAATATTCAAAGCAATGTGTTAACAAAAAATGGTTTTCAAATATGATTGAAAATGTAACTTATATCCAACAAAAAAATAAAAAGATCCATAAATTCATTATTTTTATACAAATATTCAATTTTAGAATATATATAATTGTTTTTTGCCTGAAAAGGAAAAAGAAACGTTGACAATAATCATTTGAATAAAATGACAAAAACTTATTTCTTCATTCTAGACAAAACCTTGAAAATATGAATACTAATTTAATGAAATATTATAAATAATATAAACCAAAGTAAGGTGAAAAGATGACAGTGCGGATTTTTTCATATATAAAAGAGATTTGCAAACTAAATTATCCTTGATGGGAGATTTATTAGTGCCATGACTAGGGATGTATTAGCATTTATTTATGTTGTGTAATCATGATCGACAAGATATTTTTAGCATTTATTGATGATTAATGAATTATCGAATTGATATTCTTGTGTCGACATTTGTCATTAAGTATGGCATTTGACAATCAAAATATATAATTAGTTTTATTTATTTTGTTTAATTAGTCATCAAATACAATAATGAAAGATATGCATTATTTTGCCCAGATATACGCGTTATGGAGTTAAACTTCAATCCCTTTCACTATGTGTTGAAGAGATGCAGTTGAGATAAATATTAGCAAGTCTATATGCAAGAAAGAGGAAAAGCTTATCTAAATAACTAATGAGGAATTCAAGGCCTTCAAGAAGGACCTCATCGCCAAGATATGCTCAAGATGCCGAACCAAAATATAAACTGGCATTCCCAGTAAAATTGTTATTTAAAGTATATTAATTCAGCCTTTAAGTTAATTTTATTCATAGTCCCTCACTAATTTTATTATATATTTAATTATTTAATAGAAATATTGGTATGTGAAATATCAAATTTACCCTTTATGTAAATATATTAATGTATTCACCATTTGATATGTACGCGTATTTATGGCATAACTTTACCTAAATGAGTGAAAATAGAAAAGATAAGGATTTTTAAATGTTTTATTGAAATCATAGAGAAAAAGTGGTGCTTTTTGAGACGTGAATGCAAGGAGAGAAGAGGGTAAAATAATGAAAACAGTTGGTACAATGTTACAGAGTATATCTAGCAAGAAGAAAATTTGCTATTTTTCTTCTAGATAAAGTCACAAAAACCATTCAGGAAGCTCAAAATGTGGACAATAGTGTCGGTCTTGATACTGTAACAGTATATAAAGCCAAATTTTGGTTTGCAGATTTCGTCCCGTCGCAAATTTGATGTAACTACTCGGGGGAAGTTCTTGATAAGATTATGAAGAAAGGTTTTATACTAAAAACCCGAATTTCCATTTGTAATCACAACTTTAATGAAGCAGTGATGGTAAGGAGTGTTGAAGAGCCAAAATGGTCGTGGCTAATGACAATTAAATGGTATAAACAGTTGTCAAACCCGTATTGAGGACAACGATGGCTGTGTTTGGTGAGTTTGGCATTTTATGAAATTCGCTTAAGTCAACCAAATTAGGGTTAGCAGTTAAATTTTTCCCCAACGTTTGAATGTCAGAATGAGAAGGATGGAATAGAACATATATTATTCTGAAACTGCCTAATGCAATATAATCCCAATTATACTTAAGAGTTGAACACACTTATACGAGGCCAACACTAGCGACCTATATAATAACTGGACGTATAAGAGACTCAATAAAATAAGGGAAGATAAATATTCCACACAGCAACTGTTTTTATGATGATATATATATAGGGGGTATTATAGAAACCTAATATTAAGATATCAAAATTTATCCCCCCGCGAAAGTTGCGTCATAAGAAACTAAATGATCGTAGAAAAATGGATTTTGGTTTGACCCCCCCCTTACCCCCCCCCCCAAATTGCGTTCAAAGGTTTCGTTATGAAGCAAAACTTTTTGTTATTACTTATTTTGAAAAAATTTAGTTTTACAAAATTTAGCTATGATCAATTTATGACTTTGTTATTTCTTGCAAATTTCGTCAAATGATATTTAGTGCCAATAAATGAACATAAGTGCTGACGCACCAACCATTCTTTAAATAACAGGCTCCTACTAGGGTTCTTTTATAGTTTTAAGAAGGAAAAAGAAAAAAGAGGGTTCTCATGTGATGTTTTTAAGTTATTTTTTAAATACGTTGCTTTTCACATCTTAATTTACATACAGTAACTCCCTCACATGGTTAAGAATATAAATCTATGACGTTGATTATGTCCATAAACTTTTGCAGATGCCTCCATTACTAGTTTTACAGCTCTTTCCATGATGTGAATGGCAAGGATACTTCTTAATTTTTAAAGGATGTTCTTTTGCTTTATAAGATCTCCTCAGGCACAATAGACATCACATGGTTTACAAATATCCTAAACTTCCTCATAGAGAAGCGTTTATCTATGAGTAAATATGGATACAAAATAATAAAAACCCATGCTGTCTCTTTACTATACATATACCGATTCACATTTTGATCAAGAGCTTGCAGTAGACATAATAAGATGAATGGATTGGTGTTCAAAGTGTTAATTGACATAAAGGCAAGATCATGTAAATTATACTAACAAAAACTACGGGGGACGTGAGAGGACTGGGGAAACTCCATGTTATTAAACATTCCAAAGGCTGAGTGTGCGAGTATATCATCTTAATCTCATCTTTAAGTACTTGAAGCCACCACGTGCATGACACGAGGTCATTACTTTAAATGACTGTTAATGAGAGAATGAAATACAGTCTTGGAAAATATTATGCCTTCAAAAGAGAGTTAGGTATATGATTCTAAGCCATGTAACCTGGCGCTCCTTTGGTGTAACGTGCCTTGTCAGGGCGGGTCAGCGAATTTTTTTAATTCATATTGAAAAAAGTTATAGAGTGTAAGCAATTTTTTCTATTTTTCCGATTATTCTATTGGAACCCTTTGTTTTTCAAGTCACAATAAATCCGGGCTTTGTCGTTCAAATAAAGTATAGATTCATAGAGTGATTATTGTGCCCTCAATGCCATGTATACTTCATATTATGTTTCCTAAATATTTGCAACTCGCAACAATTTAACCTCAATGACTCCTATTTCATAAGGACATTTATGTTTTTTAATACTTTGGACAATTTCATTATTTTTTTTATCTAAAAAACAAAACAGTTTTAATATAGATACGTATAACCCTCTGAGACATTTTTTCTCGAACGTGATTGGCGGAAAGTAAATGAGCGTGAATAAGAAAGTAAATGTTTTTGTAATACTTCGTATATTTAAAAAATGATATGTATATATATGTATTTAATGGTTTTTATATAGATAAGTATAACGCACCTTTTTCTTAAACGTGATTCTTAGATATTAATGGGGCGTGATTTAAAAAACAGTAGACATTATGACTTAAGGCATCACATACTTTTCGGCTCTGGAGGGGTGAACAATCACTTTAGGCTAATAATATTATAGTTATCAGTATTTCGATAAGAATGAGCTCTTATTTGATGTTTACGCATCAAAAACCACGAGTGAAGAGATGCCTGAATTCAAAATATCTATTGTTTATTATTATTAAGTATATTTTCCTTTCAACCCAACACATTCTACATACAACAAAGTCCCCTTTATTATACTTATATATATAAGTATTATTTATAAGTATATATATCTAGTAATCAATGAATCCAGGAATTCAATAAGATCCCTGACCTAATTTCCTAATTCATAAGGAGTCCAAAGAGCACCCGTATAACGCCATGTTTGTAAACAACACTATACTCAAAATGGCTGCCATTTTTGCAAAAAATCTTTTCTTTCTCCACTTTTTTTAAATTCCACAGTTCCTAAAAATTTATACAAGCACAAAAAAGAGGAATGTATATAAATGATGTTAATGCGTAAAAACATAATTAAACATGTTAGTTTAAAATTTAAACATCAAATATGAACAAACACTATAATAATTATTATAATAAAATACCTTGACAAAATAAAACAAAACATATCTAAACGATAAACATTTCAATTTTAAATCCTGAATTGGCGTAAAAGTTTTTTTTTCTTATATGATTCGATAGAATTGCTTCCGATAGGATATAAATAAGCATTATAGCATTAAAATTAGTCTATCGAACCTAGGATCTTATCAATGAGGTAGACCAAAAATGACCATCCCCTCTCGGGATTCGAACCTGCGCCCCAACATGAGGAGTTTTCAATAATTTTTCCATAAGGTAGGGAATGTATAAAATGAAAGATTTTTATTTTATACATTGTTAATAGCTTTAAAATATAGCGTCAAGTAATGATATCTAATAATGTATGGTACATCCAACATAGAATCCTAACAAGCCTTGACATCCCTTACCCACAAAAATAATGTTAGCCAACCAATGCACCCTAATTATTTGTATATATATATTGGATTATACTTATATTTTGCATACGCTCTAAGATGAGGCTTTTTCCCCTCTTCCTATGCATTCATCTTCATTAAATATGTATAATGTATGGTTCTACATACAGATATAATACATACACTTCCTTTGATTCTTCGTAGTTTTTCTTATCATACTTGGATCAAAATGTTCGCATCCTACACACACCAAAAAAAACTTATCAATTGCATTAAGGAAGAACTTCTCCATAACTTAGATAAGAGCATGAAATGCATTGAAAAACTTTTTTTTTTTTTTTTTGCTTGCAAGATGGGAAAAACCATAATATGATTATATTTGTCACAGATTACTTATGGTCCTGCGTTTAATGATTATACTTGAATAGCTCAGACGAAGGGAGCTCAGTGTCTCGGTTCAACTATTCTCGAGAGATGAATTTTGTCAATCATATTGAAAAGTCCTAGGTTTGATGGACTAACTTACACGCTATAATGCTTAATTATATCCAATCAGAATCATCAATTCTATTTAATCAAATATGCAAAAAATGTTTATGCTTGAACTAATTTTTTTAGATATGCCATTTAAAATAAATAAAATAAACATCTGAAGGATGAAAATTGTGATACCATTGGTCGAATGAATAGTTGTATTTATGGTGTATATCGCTATTGAACGTGTGACTACTTGTGATATTATATTTATATAAAAATCAGGTGTGATTAACTAGCCTAAAATAATTTATTAAATAGAATAAAATAAAGGAATTTCAACGAACCACTAAAAATAAAAACTCTGTAAATTCATTTATAAAGTATAATCCTGCCACTTATTTTCAAGCAATGCTTTGTTATTTTTTTGACGACGATTCGGGTTGCCACACTGCTAGAAAGAGGAGGATCTTTGAGAGAGTTCTAACCCGGCCAACTCGGTTCTTGCCAACCATGATAGCGGCCGAAAAAAACGTTGAATGGTATCAGAGATGTGTAGATTATAGTCTTCTTTTTTCTGAGTTTGGGGGAAAAGTTTGAAATATACTGGGGCTTTATCGAAATAAAGATCAGCCATAGAGAAATAAAGGAAAGTAACTTCTCTGACGTCAGAGTTTATAGCCTCATACACCTTAAAAAGTACACTGGATTTTTTTGGCTGTATTTAAGTAAATATGAATTTTATCTTAGCTATTGCAAACTTACAAAACAAACAGTCAGATGGTAAATGAATTATTATCTATCTTTTCGACGTCCTATTGGCATAGAAAGGATCCAATTTTTGGCATGGTTGAACAAGGTTGTCTTCCATGAGTGTGAGAAGTACTCAATTTAGTTTTTATATAAACATTTAATATTGCCATATCTATTAAAATGATACATAATTGTCATGAGCCCTTGAGAAAAAAACTATTTGTCTTCTGAAGTATTCTATCTCTGAACTGGTGTTTAAACAATAAGAATAAAGATGCCTCCTTGCATGTTGTTCAATTTAGTTAATATATAAATATTCTATATTGGTA
>CP045900.1:15538730-15555907 GCA_013387185.1 Caligus rogercresseyi | reverse complement strand
GGCAAAAAATTCATTCTTGTTCGAATACAATGCAATTTTAAGCCAGTGACGTCATCCTTGAATTTATTTAATATTCTCTTCAACGCTAACAATTTGACGTAAGTCTATTTTTTAATGACAACAATAACAATCCCGGAGTAATAATAAAAATACTAATATCAAGCTCGAACTTCCAATCATCATTCAGAGCTCTCATAGCTCTACTTTTCTTCAATTTCGTTAGGAGTGAATGGAGACCCTGAGAGCATGACTCTCCTTCTTTGGATAGTCTTCAAGTCCTCGGAACTCGGTCGTGTTCTTCATCATAGGATGGATTTTCTTTGTAAAAAAGCTCTTCATGGACTACGAGCTACATCACAAGCTCGTTCAGCTCATTTTCTGTATCAACTTTACTTGAGCTGCACCATGGTTTGAGCTCATTATATTTGAAATCCTGGATCATTTGGAACGAAGCTCGAGGTGAGTGCTTTTTTTTGTCGATTCCTTAGACGGGCGAACATGTCATTGGGAGGAGTTTGTAGCAATAAGAAGCTGCTATTGAGTGGTTTTTAAAAAACATAATATAGCCTCTAACAGCCGGATTTTTAAGCCTCTGTCTTCATTTAGCCCTATATAGATTGTTTATAGTACTAATAATATGCAAATTCATATAACTATTCCACATTTAACGCATTATTAAAAAAAATAGTAATCGTTTATTCATACCATAATTTAACAACAAATAACTAATCAGCAAGGAAGCTGATCTTACAACATTTAATATAAAATAACTACAAAACTAAAATAAATATATAATATTATACAACACCATAAATGAAAAACTATCAAAACAGGCAAACACTTATCTGAGGAACGGTCCCACATAATTTTTGAGCAATGCTTTGCAATTCATTCGTGAACGCTCTGCGCAGATCACAACATGCGTTCCATAATGTGACTTCGTTCAGAGGTTACCATGTTACCGTTGTTGGCAGGGTGGATTGATCCTCGCCGAGCTGGTCCTGGCATTCATGGCGGCGTCCAAAAATGCCGATGTAGATGGTGACTAGACTGTTGTCCAGACGACAAGCAACGGCATAGTTGAGAATCCTCAAACTTGACCTGTCCATGAGCTCTTTCACAGTCATGTAGTTCTTTCTCTTTTCTGCCAAGAAGCACTCTCATTGATTAAAGCATGAACTCGACCAGCCATCGAGGATTTGGGATCAGTATTCTTACCTGAATGCAACATAAAAGTATATTTGGACTTTGCCTAGTACAATTGACTTGGCTAGTAGAGTGAGAGCGTCACACGGTAATTGGGCTCTGAGGCGGCATATTATTCCCAGACGTTGTGGAAGTGAGGTATCATATTTTCAACGTGGGATGTCGATAAGAGTCTCCTATCTAATTTATAGCCAAGGACCTCAAGTTTACTTCCGCATCAACTGTGACTCTCTTGACGATAAAGGTCCTGTTGGACTTGCTGAACGTTCCCAGATATATCAATTGGGACTTAACTCGGGTTAGGATGAGTCCCATGTCCGCTGAGATGTCGTTCTTTTTATTAAAGCCTTTATATATCCGCTTCGCTGCATCAAACTATCATTCTTTTCTATTTAAAATATTTTTGAGTACTTAAGTTTTTATTATTTATCCCTGGTTTCTACTTTTTATGACTCAAAGCATAAACAGTATATATAGCGTCTCTACGCTTCAAGTATCTGTATATGTTTGTTATGTGCGACAAACTTTTTATAAACGTATATGTTCAGTACAGGTTATTTACATTTATTGATTGCTCTAAGTCTTAAATCTAACATTTTTAACACAAATATAAAACTTTTCATTTCGTTTTTTAGTGTACATCTCATACGATTCCTGAAAGAGTTTCAAAGGGAATAAGTTTCTCTAAAATGATTATGAACAACATATTTTGTAATTCTTAAAAAATGTGTTTGGACTCAATTACCATCTGCACTGATAATACAACTATAGCGTTATTTTTGCAAGATACAACTTATAACTCACACGCAACCTATAGACATGCAAAAACATCAGGAAAAGAGAACTGATGAGTGGCGTCACAATCAACAATCTCCACTCTCTCAAGCCTACGCTTGATTAGATTACGCCTGAGTCAACTTTTTTAGATTATGTTATAATTCATTAGAAATGCTGTTAGTGGAATCAACAAGACCCTAGACACAAAAATAAGATGGTGACTTGTACGTGCGGCTAGGCACTGACAACATCACTCAATTTACAGAATCAAGATTAAACTCTGTAGATTTCAATCTTTAATCCCTAAATGTTTAAAAGTTATCACTTAGGTATTGTTCCGAGAAAAGAAGGAACGATAAACTTGTATAATGTTTCCTATTACCCACAAAGCTCGAACTTCTCTTATGACGCCTGTCTTTTTATTTAACAAAAGAATTTATGTTTCTCATCACCAGCTCTTATTGTTTATTTGAATCGATTTGAAATCGACATATTTCCCATAGCCAGGCTTGTGAATGGAACGCTGAACGGAACGCAACTTTTTTTTAACGCTGAACGTTGAACGCAAAAAAAGAGTTGCGTTCAGCGTTCAGTTTTTCCAAACATTTCAATGTAGTTTTAATTAAGTATTTTTTTTCTGGGATATAAACAAGGGGATGAAATATTATAAGAAGAACTTATAAACTACCTCTCCCAAGAACTCTCTATAGAATAGTGAAGCACTTTAAAAAAAAATACCCAAAGGAATTTTTCGAAATACTCTTTTCTAAAAAAACGTCGTCCCTTTTTTTCGGAAATTATTTTCTACAAAAAGTCACTGTTTTTGGAGATTATTTTCTAAAAAAATGTCGTCACTCTTTTTGGAATTTCTTTTCAAAAAAAAAAACGTCATCACTTATTTTCTAAAAAAAAACGTCGACACTTTGTTTGGAGATCCTTTTCTAAAAAAACGTCATCACTTATTTCTATAAAAAAAACGTCGTCACTTATTTATTTTGAAAATTCTTTTATAAAAAGATCCTCTTATTTTGTGAATATAGACGTTCTACGGACCCCAGGTGGGAACCCCTGGGTTAGATCCATCAGAAATTAATATCATTTGAAAATCGGTTCGGGCTCATTTTTATTATAAAAACCCTAAATAGTACTTCCTTTTTCAAACTACACGTTATATTTTAAATATTTGAACGCTGAACGCTCATTTTTTTGTACGCTGAACGCAAAAAGCTGAATGCTCACAAGCCTGCCCATAGCCCATGAGCTCCAAGGCTGAGGACTCCATTAGAGTCGTCTTTTAACAATACAAAATAGTTAGAATAAAGTATCTTTTTTAGCCTTTATTCAAATACATAAATTATGACAAATATTTTTTTTGGGTTAAAATTCTTTATTTATTATAAAAAGGGTATGTCTATTAGATGTCTCTGTTCATTAAAAAAACTCCAAATCCTGCGTACTTCTTATTATTACTGTAAGATTGAAGAGATTAGAAAAGTAAGCCAAAATTTTATAATTAGTCGATTCAGTTACTTCCTGTTTGCAAGTAATGATGTTTATTGATTTAAATTTTTTGTAGTATAGATTATTATTATGCTTCCTTGTGCATGCTTAAAAAATAATTTATCGCTCATTTTGTTACAAACATAATTGATATTTTTACCGTTATCACTTATCACAGATTGATTTTTAAAATCGTTTATCGTAAGCTAAAAAAGGATCTTCTTATTGTTATAGCATGTTGAAAAAAGCTATAGTAGAAACCACTGAAGAATACTTCATTTCCCTTAGAATTTGAAAGCTGTTCATGATTCCCAGGATCTATATTTTCTACATGTATTAAATTGATGACTAAATGAAAGAAGTTTCTATTATGCCAGACGAAAGAAAATTATTATTAAAATGGTTTATATCGATATCACGCACTTCTTAAAGCCCAATGTTTGTACCTTTGAACGGTTCATGTCAACTCGTTCATTATTTGCGCATGAATGAATAGGACTTAAAAGCATTGCAATCATTAATTATATATTTTATTTCATTTTATACGGGCAACTTGGCATTACATACCTTCAACCCAAATGTATTGCATCCTTCATTTAATGGTGCTCATTAACTCTATTACTCCTTTGTTTCATTATCCCATTAGTTTATAGCCAATAGTTGGTGCATACAAGACGAACAATAAATCAAATGAGAGATATTAGACACTTAAACGCGCTAAGAAGTAATTTGTTCAGCTTATTTACGAAAAAAATCATGTTTTTATAACTAGCAGATGCTATACCCGGTGTTTAATTATACTTTAAAAACCTTATGCGCTATATGTTTATTTTTATCTAGTCGGATGCAATTTACAGGAAAATCCCTGCTTGTTTGTAATAATTTCTTTTTGAACCATATTTGACATTGTGCGTTGACAGTAGACATTTATTTGTTTTTTATTGCATTTTTTGTGTGAAAAGGATTGTTTTCCTTTTCTTTTAAAAAGGTTCCTTACTAAATAAAGTAGATATGTTCTTATATAATCGAAATTTAAACTGATATAATGGGTCTTGTTTTTTTTTGTAGCCCAAGAATTTGAATCGAACCCAAAACAATCCTATCCTGTCTGATTTTATCAATTAGCCCATTCAATGGTGCTTATTCCACCAGCATTAAATTTTTGTTAATTTTTATATTTATTTTTTCTTGATTCTGTCTTCTTTCAGGTACTTCCACTGGTATTTGTCCTTGTACCTTATGCTCTTTATGGTCATCATTCTCATTCCCTTTTACCTCGTGTACTTCCTACTTCATAACTCGGGTCGCTACATATCGGATCAGTGGCTAAAGCCCCTGTCATTTTTAACCTGGGGCACATATATCACCATTTTCTGGAAGATAGGAGATCCATTTCCAATCCTAATCCAAAGCACGGGGTCCTAAGGTAAATATATCCAGAAATTTTTTTTTTCGTTTGCAATTGTGCCATAGGAAATAAATAATTAATCCAACAATTAATTTTCATTTTAAACTGTTTTTTTCACTTACTATTTCTAAACTACTTCCTGATTTTAAACTATATTGTTTTTATGTGTTTTCTCTGGCGTAACTACTTCGGTTTATTTACGTACGATTGTTTTTTTCTGTTTGGATGTACATATTACAATTAAATGAAGAATAATACAAAACAAATTCCTACAAATCGGGGGTGCCCTGTCAGTCTACCGCGATCTACGCTGCATTGCAAGGGATTTTCGATAAAATATATCTAAAAAACATAATAATTGGCTCTGGTCTGGGGGTTTAAACATGTGTAAATACACCTCTATGACAGGAACCGACCGAGAGCTCCACTGTTCCTGAGCTTTTCAATTCGGCCAAGCCTCTAAAAAAATTCCTGACGACGGTGACGATAGCGCCACATCTGCTTTTTTTTCTTTATTCTTTCCTTCTATTTATATTATAGAGCCCGGCCCAATTTATGCCCTAAAAATGGCTGTCTTATCGGTTCCTGTGATATAGTTGATATCGGGATTTATCCTATTAAAAGTAGTCTCAATTTCGAAAAAAAGGTTGGGCACTCCTTTATACCCTATGTATACCTTGCCATGCTCTTGTGAATAGAGGTTGAGAGGAACTTTATCATTATATCCTGTCATGCCATTATAAGGAAATTACTTACCTGTCTAACTAAAAGTTGTCATCTAAACCATATATATTTATATAATAAAAATATTCCATAATTCTGTGGACTTTATATATATTTTCCTGCTTAGAGAATAGAGATCATGATAAACTTAAGTATGTCATTGTAAATCAATAAATTTCATACACAATTATATTTTTTTAATCTAAACTTTATTTGTCTTTAGTGCGGATGAGGGAATATAGTTTGTGAGAAACTTAAGCGTTGTATCCATGCATGCCATATTAACAGTTTTCATTATCGATTAAGATATCAATCAAATCTAGACAGTAGTCTTTGTAGATGTAGATTACTTGAATGTTACTGTTTGTGTATATTATGTATATTGTTACTTAGATCAAATATGAATTTTTTGATTAGATGTTTGAAGCATTCCTTAATAATTTTATTAAACTAACATTATTTTCAAATGTTACGTTTTTTCTTCCTTTCTTCATCTCTAAGAAGTGGAAACTTTAAAAATATAATAAATATAATAAGATGGAAGCCTTTATTTTCCCAATATCGAAATTTGATATATTAATAATTAAAAATATTGGCTGTCACTTGCAGTTCCAATATTCTTTTTTGGTGCATTGCTGCTCATTTTCTCTGTAAATTTTTGACTACCAACGCTTATTTTTAACTAATTGAAAGCTTTATAGAAATATCAATCAAGTTGCTTTTAAAGTTTATATATAGCTTTTTCTGTATGATAGAGTACGAAGCAGTTTTCTACCCAAATCCATTTTTCTACGATCATTTAGTTTCTAATGACATAACTTTTGCAGGGGGTATACGCTTCAAATCTTAAAATTGGTATGTATAACACCCCCTATATTATATATAAAGAGTTATAATATAAGGTCGAATACCCTTAAACTTTACCAAAATACGTATTTTGTTTAAAAGTCGTCACCAAGGACCTTTTAGGATCTGAAACGACGATTTAACACCATTTTAACACATTAAATTAAACAAATTATGGATTTTTAAATGTTTAAATAACTTATGAAATTATTTAAGATGTAGTAAATATAATTTCATAGGCTGTTTCAAACATCCAATTTACTACCTTTATCCCTTCAAACATTAAATTATTATATTAAACAGTTCCTACATCCACATTGATACTTTAATGAAACTCACATTGTTGACAGCATTGTTAACATTATTAATATAACAAGGTTTTAAGGTGCCTTCAAGAAACCCCTTAGCTTTTATTATATAATATACATAGTTTTACAACAATAACAACCTAATTTACTCCAAGACACATAATGAAAAAAGTGGTGTTTATTTTTTGAGTAACGTTAATCGTTTTTTAATTTTTTTTTTTCCTAGTGTTGAGACCTGTGTAAGTCGTGTGGGCGTCATCGGCGTGACGATCATGGCTCTCTTGTCTGGCTTTGGTGCCGTGAACTACCCCTACACCTCCATGCAGTTTTCATGCGTACGGTAACTCAAGTGATATCCTGCAAATCGAGAAAAAAGTGACGCAGACCCTGGACCAAGTCCAGCCAAGAAGAAGCGGATCTGCCTTGCAGAGAGGGAAAAGGCTCGTCAATCTTTAGAAGGCCAGCAACGCATGGATGGTGGGATCGGATGAAGCAGATCACGACCTTCACGGACACTGTGGAAGACGTCAATCGACTTAAACAGGACGTGGACGCCCTGGAAGAGCTCTCCCGACATCTTTTTCTCGAGTTTGCATGACTTGCAAAACATGAGGGAACGAAATGAATGGGCCAAAACACTGCAAGGCGATACTTCAATGTACTCGGATACTTTTTCTCGATGTACTGTACTTGGAAAATATTCATTAGCACCGTGAACATTGTGTTTGATCGAGTGGGAAAGTGGATCCCATTACTAAAGGTGAGTAGTTGCGTGATTTTCTATTAGCAGTGATTTCCGCGTGCTATAAATGATAAGTATCACTAGAGATAGAAAAAAGTGGTGTTTTTTTAACGTGATTGGTTGAAGGAAAAGGAGAAGAATGATACTAAAGAAGGTGTTTGAAGCGATGGATATCTTCAGGTACTTCTTTATTGAAGAAAGACAAAAGTAAACTGATCACATAAAGAAGTAGTATAGAAAACAAGAAACAAAGAACAAGAACAGACAGACATGCGATAGTTAGAACCTGCTAATCCCTTTCATGTAACTATATGAAGGTATAGCCGCTACAGTGTCGTTATTTTACAAAGTGTCACTTCACGTGTAGCTGTTGAGTCAAATTAAATAAAAGTAGAAATGAATCGAGTATAGATACTAATTGTATCTTCTTCATGGTCCTACATCTAGTATATTTCATGATCTGAAGTAGCTTCATTGCCTCGGGGTATTTATAAAAATTAGAAAGCCAGAGTCCATGAGTCTGGAGCCTGTTTTTTAATGTCCTTTGTTGATCCTTCGATAAAAATTCCAAAACATTTGAGGTATCCTCCATAGATAATAAAAATATGCTTAAAAATAAGTAATGTTGTTGTCGTTAAAATGATGAGGGATATTGTTTGCACAAAGGCTCCATAAAGAAAGGGCAATCATTTTCCAGATCTATAAAAAAAGAAAATATTTCAATTTTGTTCATTATAATAAGAAGGGGAAAAATTTTTTCCCTAAATATTATCTCGTTGTTCACCCTTATTATCTCGACAATAAAAAATTTATTTAAATTTTAATGCTGGACTTTAAAAAATGAAGAAGCTCTTTTTTTTAATTTACAATATTGACTGAAGCTTCTGGATAAAATATCCGTTACTCTTTTTGGGCTCAATTTTAGTGGTTAACATATGTGATGTATTTTCTTAAAATGAAGCATGGGCAATTTTTTAGAAAATACGAAAAATAAGCGTTTGCTATTCTATGAGAGATGCTCTACATTTTTTATGATTTCAACTTTTCGATTAATTCACTGGAAAATGCGCTTTCGAACATTTAATCATCCTTAAAAATCCCGTTAAAAATAAATCTAGCTACAATAGTTGGTATCCGTAGCTTAAGCATTTCATACACAAAAAAATATGAAGAATAAAAGGAGGGGCAAAGAAAATATTGTTTTCTTTGGATAACAGTATGAAGATGTTTGATAAGAACCGGTTGATATGCTAGAGTTACCAACAGTAACATTTGATCATCTCACGACTAAGTAGAGAATTCAATATCTTCATAGACTCATAGCGCATTTTTAGGATCTTTTTTTAATTACTCAAAAGTTTAATATTAAAATATATATCTATTTTAATAGTTTGTCGTTATGATAGATGTTGTCAGTTGATGATAAAAGGTAGAATTTACAGGAATAATGTAATGGAGCTGAGTTTTTTTTAAACTAAAGCATAGGCATTCTTTACTAAGTACCAAAAATAAGCGTTTGTTATTCTATGGAAGATGTACTTCATTTTTTATTATTGCATGTTTTCGATTAAGTCACAAGAAAATGCGCTTTTCAACAATTAATGGTCTTTAAATCATGCCTTATAAATATATCTAGCTTCATTAGTTGGTACCCATAGCTGAAGCATTTCATACACAAATGTAAACATAAATATTATGAGATGGTGTTAAAATGAATATATATTGTAAAAATGTTCTGACTCTGGAGGAATAAGTCGTCGTCTAATCTTTATTTGAAAACCATCATCCAGTGATCGATTTGATGTCTTCTTAGCCCTTAGTCCGAGATGGAGAAAGATGACGAGAACACAATAGAAAAAGGATGCGAAGACTCCTATAGTAAGTAATGAATCGCCTGTCTATATGCCTCCTCTTGTGAAAATTAATTTTTAATGCACTCTCAGTAAAGGAATGGGACAATTGGAAATTCCATTGTAAAGATGGATAGGATCATTGCTCACTCCTGGAAAAGTCGAAGGAACGAATCCATTTCATCAGGCCTTTTGGAGGAAACGAAAAGGGACTCTATTGCAGCCTTAATTACTAAAATTCGACTGACATAATAAATATTGTCCACTCTGAGCAAGGACGTCTCCTAGTCTGAATTACAATCACGGAGGAGCCACAATTGGATCTGAACTTCGAGCCTTCCCATGTTGGACAGAGAGAGGAATTTCTAAGAGATTCCTTAAGGAGGAACTTAAACTACCATTCGTCGAACCTCGGAACCTGACAATCCACACCATAAGCTTTTCAAGGAGGCTTACATGCTGCTAAATAAATCTTGAAAAATACTAAGAGTATGTCATTCAACGGAACATATTTTTGTTAAATATTTGAAAATCTATTATGTATTTTTCCTTCATACCATTAAGATGAAAATAAATATTTTTTATTCAAGTGGATATGCTTCAACATTTGCTTATATAGGCTGTGAAATTTAAGAATTAAAAAAGGAATAGTCTTGATTCCTTCCAAAAGGCCATAAAGGATAAACCCTATGGCGAGCAACCTTTTAACTTACATGTTTGGGGTATAAGTATAACTACTTATACTCTAATACAGTAGTTTCCTCCAAAGACCTATTTTTAAATCTATTTATGTCTACGAAAACTCATTTCTAAAAAATATTTATAGTCCAAAATTATAATAATTAATACAGATGATCTCTATATTTTCATAGCAAAAAGATGTTTATTACGCATTGGTTTCTCTAAAATACCGAAAAAATATTTTATTTTTCTACTTACTTAAGTGATTTCCTTTAATATCCGTTATTGTGTTATAGTATTTATATTCGTATGTTCGTTTTCGAGGGATAACTTGAAACTATTTTTATTTGTATTAAGTTTAAATACATATATTTTTACTTATATGTATTTTAGAACGTAAATAAATTTATGACAAATTCATGCAAGCTATTATTTTAAAATTATTTGAACACTTATTAATTGGTAATTGCTTGAAAAATATATTAATCCACCAAAAACTATATAATTAATTCTTCATTAAATAAAATTCCTCATTTAAATAACTGTGCCATACGTTATAGGTCTTCAGGAATAATTATATTTCATACATAGATAAATTTATGACGAATTCGTGCTAGCTATTATTTTAAAAATATTTGAACATTTTTATTAACTAGTAATTGCGTGAAAAATATATTAATCTACCAAAAATTATATAAGTAATTCTTCATTATATAAGATTCCTCATTCAAATAATTGTGCTATACGTTATAGATCTTCAGGAATAATTATATTTCATACATATAATATATATTACAATTTATAGTTGTAGTTTTTTTGGCCATAAGGCGATACTTTATTGATTTCTATAAGGATATATGTAGACATAAAACTAGACAATTAAAAAATGTAGCAAAAAATAATTCAAAACAAGTATCAATCGAATAAAAACTTTTTGGCAAATATAGATATTTTCTGTAGAAGTTATACCGTAACAATGAACCATTCTTTAAGTTTTATCAGTGATAAGATAATCAGAAAAATATAGTTAAAATAATGTTAACTCTATTTATAATGATTTGATATACATAAATTACTAACGTAAAATAGGTTGATATATACTTTTCATTTGTGCCGTATCCTGGAAAAATGGCAAAACCCTCTTTCTATACAATTTTTCAATTAAAAAAAGAACAAATGTATAGAAAAAGAGGGTGTTTGTTACACTGTCGATATTGTCTTTTTTATACAATATAAAATATAAACTTTGAAAAGGAGTGGGTAAAAGTTGGGCCAAGGGACAATTCGTTTATCTACATTAATTATATTTTAAAATTGGCAACTCATGATGTGCTATTCGGAAGGTAGCTCAAAAAATATTTGCGTGTAATGATTAGGTTTACAAAAATCATTTAGTATTAGAAGGATTCGCTCGTTAAAATCCTTATATGACTTCCTTCCATTCCTCAACGACCTCTCAGTCCTCACGGAGACCGTCTCAGGCTGAAATCGTGAGGCACAGTAACAATGCTTCACGACGGAAGAGCTTAGTCCTGCACTTATACGGTCCCTTCTAAGTCAGGTCCACCTGAAACTCCACGTCACCCACGAAGAAATGGATGTATTTGTCGCTTATCTAAGAGACAGGCCTTCTGGAATGGCCTGCCACGGATGACTTCTTCCATCTCAACCTTAGCAGATCGCGTAGGGCATTCAGCTAAAGTTTATTCATCCGGAGTTCCCAAGGACACATCTGATTTGCTGTCTCTTTCAATCACAGGTGATACTCAGGGGAACGGGCTCCCAGTACCTTCAGCCAAAGTCCGTCGAATGGCTTGTCATGGAGGTCTTCCTTCTTCCCGGCCGACCTTGGCAGTGCGTGAAGACGCCCTCGGTTGAATCCTGTGGGTCCCCGTGGACTATAGAGAGAAGACTGGAAGAGTTCTTTGGATCAAAGCTGTAGGAGATTATGAGTCTGAAGAGGAACTCCTGAGGATTGACTTTACGCCAAAGAGGTTGAAAAGAGCAGGTTGGAAAACATGAATTGATCAGGTGTTGCACATTGAATTCCGTCGAAGTCCCGTGGTTCTAGTCATTATACTCATTGCAGGGATGAGAGTCGAAAAAAAGAGGGATGACAGTAACTAAAAGAGATAATTTTCTTCTTTCTGAGTAAAAAGAAAAACATCACAGACGAGAAGCAGTTGATATGTACGGTTACCAACATCAGTAAATGCTCATCATATGAGGCTAAATACAATCTTTCACAACTTTAGGGGCCAATTGCGCATTTTCTGAAGCTTTTTGTCATTATTCAAAGGGTTAATATGAAAATATAAGCATTTTTTTATAGTACGGTGTTGTGATTCATTTGGTCAGTTGTTGATAAGAGGTCAAATTTCGAGGAATAATATCTATATGGTCATTTCTTATGAAGTAAAAATAGCTAGAAACAGAAAAAGGCGTTTTTCTCTTCTTCTCCTTTTTTCCTCAAGCGTCATTTTAAGAAAATACATCACATATGTCTATATCTTTTTATTAGAAAAAACGAGAATAATCAAAAGCCAGGGTGAACAATGTCTTTTTGAATACAAAAATCATCAGAAATATTGTAACCAGAGAAATATCCTCTGTAAGCTTATTGTAAAATGCTGTAAAATTAATTTTTATACTTTCGATTTATTATTTAGTGCTTATGGCTAATTTAGTTTCAATTTTTCAAAAAAAAAATATTGTTGTTGCAAGTTTAAAAAAAACTTAGTTTAGAAACAACTGCTATTTAGACATATTTTCTCCAGATTAGTCCCTTTTGACATATATTTGAATATTTATTACAACACTAGCTTTTCGCTACTAAAGTTATAATAAAAATTTATTAGACAATAATAAATAGTAAAACTAGGGCATATATACACTCAGAGAGTGCAAACCTCCGCCGTCACGGGTCCTTATGAGCCTTCTGAGGCGGATTTTCACGACTGGGCGGCGTAGAGGGATGGGGGAGGGTTCCCCTCGACGGAAATTCCGAGAGGAAGACGCTCCCGGCACCCGATTTCACAGCACAGCGACATCTATTGGCAGAGTAGGCTAACTTGAAATATTTATTAGTATTTAGCTCATTTTGCATCTTAAAGAAGCACTAAGAGATGCCAAAATTTAATCACTTGTTCCTTTTGGCATTCCAAACTACACAAAGTTTCATCCGAATCCGTTCCGTACTTTGTGAGTTATCCTGCTGACAAACAAACCAACCAACAAACCAACGCTAGTGAAAACAATACCTCTTCGGCGGAGGTAATAAAATGAATAAAGAAAATTATAATATTAGATAATACTGAAAAATTCATAAATAAATCGTACTAGATGATAGGTTTTTTATTGAATTGACACGAATTATATTTTTGCTCAAGCTGTTTTGGCTTTCTTTGTGTAATGTCTTCCACATTGTAAGAATGTTATTTTAAAGAATTAAAAATTATTTTATTTTATAATTTTAAACTAGAAGTTATTTATGTTTTTATGAAACACAATTTTCCTTTTATTATTTGTTATTTATTTATATAATTATGTGTTGTATATATTTGAAATAGAATTTAGACCTTGCTGATGAAAAAAAAATATATGCCCCATACAACTCCAACGATTCTTATATGTGTTTATTTTTCACTTATTAAATGTTTGCCTTTTTTATTTCTGAAAAATATTTCAGGATGGAAATAGCTGTTATTTGGTTTGGATTAGAGATCGACGTCGTGTTTTGGTCTCAACTATCTCCTTCATATTAGTGGGCGCCATTGTGGTCACGTCAACGAGGGGCCTTCTCCTTACCATGTCCAAGTTCTTCATTTGGATCTCTAGTCCAAAGTCTTCAAATTTCATCGTATTGTTCTTATCTCAGGTATTCATATATGTGCACTGAATGAATGATGTTAATAAAGGATTTGAATGGCCATTGTTTGGTCCTTATTGTCCTTCCATACAAAAGATGAATATGATATGTTACTTGCCTTTAAACAATACAAATTCCTCAATAGCACTTTTTTTAATACGCCAAGATATTCACTCTTAACATTTGAATGATAAAATAATAATGAAGAGCAAAAAATTTCTTACAAAGATTATAATCCTTGACCCCGATAGTACTATATTTGTTCATAACATTTTCCTCCACTTGTATTCAATCCCTTTTCTAATCATCTTGATTCAAACGAAAGGATCTTTTGAATGAATCATGCTTAAAGCTAGGGGCTTCAGCGGTTTCCAGAGCGCCCCTAAAATGCCTCCCTCTGATTCTCGGCTACCTGAAATTTTGCACAATATATACTTATAGTGTTTATTATAATACTTTACTATTTTAAGTAGTTAAGTAATATTTCGTTAGTAGACATAATATGTCAAAAATTATCAAAATCGACGATGATGGTCATGCCCTAATGTGTATCCGGTTTGACATGGAATTATCCTTGTATGTTATGTGCCATGACGGGCAGCGCAACACTTAAACGTTTAAAAAAGGATTTGAAAGGGTCCTTGTCGGGTTTTAAGGAAATAATGAATTTTTGCATTTTATAAAAAGCTACGATTTTTAAACAATTATTTGGCTTTATTATGTTGAATGATGTTTTTTAGAGTAATTTTATTTATTTTTTGCTGTGCATTTTTATCTATTGTTTGTAGATAACCAAATAACGATTATAAAACTGCAATTTACCATAAAAATTTTTCATTTAATTAAATCAAATCAAAATGAAATATAATTTTTTATTAATATAATTATGTAATTCCGTTTTTTTTCTTTCATTTCAGATAATGGGAATGTATTTTGTGTCCATGGTTTTACTCATGCGGATGAACATGCCGGTTCAGTATCGCTCCATTATCACAGAGGTTCTGGGAGAGCTTCAATTCAACTTTTATCATCGGTGGTTTGACGTCATGTTCCTCGTTTCCGCCGTAGTTACCATTCTAATTCTCTCACTGGCACACAAAAGGGAACTGAGAAGAATTTTGTGGATTGAGAGGGATATACGTAGAGATGAATTAGTAAAATTTCTTCAGATTTTAGTTTCCTTAGGCTTTTTATGGATATAATTTTTGTGATGTCATAATGTGAGGAATATTATTTATTTGCATATTTGGTTAACTAGCCTGTATGGCATGAATAAGTGTCTAAACTAGTCACTCGAACCTATGACCTCATCAATAAATTTGACCAAAATTCTTCCCGTTTAGGTAGTCGATCCTGCGCCCTCAACATTGAGCTAACTTGCTACTAAATACCTTATGAACCTATGAAATACTTTTCTCGAGATTGATTAAAATCGATGACAACATTAGAGAAGCAAATAGTATGTCAAAACAATATTATTAAAATAATTTATGTAATACTATAAGTGAGTGAACACATATCAGTACCTCTATTTATTATTAAATTATATGCTACTGGCTTTGCTAGGGTAGTGTTTGCAGTTTTACCGTCCTGTGATAGAAAGAAAAGTCTAGCTGTGTATTGATATATTCCAATCGGCCTAGTTCTATCCAATGCACAAGAAATTATTGTCGAAAGTGGCAAAATATTCCCTTAGGAGGAGCAGATGTTACAATATTGTCACATTATGACGTCACGTTAAATATATTCATTCGATGGATATCTGACCATCAAATAAGCAATGTATTCCTTGTTTTTCAAGTAATCTCATTTGAGGGTCACAAAAAAGAGACTCACCACGGTTATGATCGGAGCCATAAATAAAGATTGAATTAACAAATTATATATATTTTTTTAATGTTACCATTTTACCTCTTTTTATTGGTAAAAATAACTATGGTGATAAATCTCCGTTTTTTTAGATCCACCTAAATGAAGGCATATCATCCCTAACACATATTGTCTTACAATGAGATCCATTGTCTATAATTGTTTCCTTGGCATTGTAGTCAAATCAATTGGCCGCCTTTTTTATCTTCCAAGGTTGTTTTTATGGATATTTACAATAAAAAGTGCAGATTCCTTTTGCCAAGAATTTGTTGATATCTTTGTTACTGCCTGAAGGAAACTAGCTTAGAGCACACAAGAAATACCTTACTGAATCATCTCTACTTCTAAGAATCTAAAGAAGTCTTCTATAAGAGGAAATCTCTTTATATTATTATTGCATTTTGAAATAAATTTATCTTATTATGTATGCCAACCCTTATGCGTTTTTTATATATATTGTGATACACAAAATTGGAGTATGAATCGAAATCCATTTTTGGTACCAAATATCATACATTAATTAGGGTGAATGCTTAATGAATTACTACAGGAATATATAACTAAAACTCACAGACGTTCAAATGAGATAATATATATATAATGCAAAGTTCCGAAACATCATAATGTATAGTTTTACTCTGATTTTAGTGTCAAATAACCTAAAGCATACGAGTATTTGATAAATATATGCATGAATCAACATTTTATTGTCTAATCAAATAAAGTACTTTTCAAAAACACTAGAATAAGACTAGCGATCTCGAGACTTAATTCTATTGGCTGCACTGCTGCGGTCAATACGACGAGAACATGGAACTCATATGCGGAGATGAGGCAGACAACCATCCTTCTGGAAGCAAGGCGAGCGGCAACAAGGCTTGCAAGGCGTTCAAGACATTTTTAATTAAATCATGACACAGCCAAGTCATTTATTTAGATCAATATTGTATTTTATTTTTCTAATTTATTTGGGTTCTTTCTAAAGTTGTGCCATCATAGACAGATATAGAGAGGTTTGGTGGAAAGATACGGACAGTCATATTCTTGTGCAGTTGAATATCATTGATTTATTGTTTTGTTATGCTTTGCTCCTAAACCCGTCATTCTGCGAAGGAGTCTTAAGAATACCTCTTTCTGAAGGATCAGCATAAATGGGATTGTAATCGGGAGTTAATACGAAGCCAGTTAGAGTTATCAATGATTGCATAAATCTTGCATTCTATCGTCTGCCATATCTACACGCTAGGATCCTCTAGAGCAGGGATGCCAGGGTGAAATCGGTCAGGGGGCCGGACTGTTTTCAAGTAGGACCTCGGGGGGCCAAAATTACCGGTACATTTTGGCCTTGCAACACTAAACACTAAACAAAAGTAGATTTTAAATTTGTTGATATTGTATC
>CP045900.1:15514134-15531362 GCA_013387185.1 Caligus rogercresseyi | reverse complement strand
ACCCCTCAATTAGTGAAAAAGGGCCAAAACATGTCTCAATGGAGGGACAAAATACAGGTCACAAAAACTATATTATTTTTTGAATAAAAGTCCATTCAATCACCTAAGACATATTGTTTGGAAAAAATACATTTGGTAGCCAATTTTGGTAGTAATTATACTATACATACGTCCTGGATATATTACTCTGCCACTGGGAAATCAAACTAGGCCCGGATGGTTCTTCAAAGGGCGATAGACTTTTATTTTTGCCAAGTTGATTCGATAGAATTGCATCTGTGTGGATCACTAAAGCATTATGGGTTGAACTTATTCTATAAAACCAAAGATTTTATCAATGAGGTTGATCAAAGTGCAACTTCCCTTCTCGGTCGGATTCGAACCTACACTCTCATCATTGATCACGCCGTTACACACTGAGCTAGTGCGCTCCATTAGTGTATATTTCTCTAAAGGCTAAGAAAACTTTATCAATAAGAATGGAGGGTTGCATCCTTTTTTATCAAAAAAGAGCTATCTTGTGCCACTTTTTTTTATTGCCTTTTGAGTATGACATATTTGGTGGAAAATAAGGGCCGGATTTTCCCATGTATGCGGGTAATGCTTATGCCTCACGTTAGAATGAAAAGCTTCATGAGAAATCGCAGGACTTGATCCCAGCACACATTTGGACTAATGCAAAAAAGATAATTGCTGGGAAAGTCTTTGCCAACGCAAACGGTGAATGCAATTGCGTGTTAGGGGCAATGGTCTGAGTCTGTTCTAAGTGGAGTACTAAGATGCGAACATCGATGGAAGGCGGTCATCAAGGAGGAAGGGAGAATATTAATAAATGTTATTCAATAAATATTTATTATTATATTATGTCTACATATAAAAAGAGTCTCGTTTCTTACGAAAATAGTTTTCTCGTACATGCAACGCTGTCGTGTAAATTATCATCAATTCCTATTTAAACAAAAAATGCTACAGAGACGAGTGACAAAATATTAATATAGCCTTTAATAAACGTCCATGTTTTTGATTATGTCTATACTTTTCAAAATTCATGAATTTCTAAGAACTGGACACATGGAAGGTAAAGAAGGAGAAAATATATACATGGTGGCTCTGTTGTTTTTGTTACTCACACCAAAGCCTCTAACGAGCCATGATACGTATACATACACACAACATGTAAGTGTTTTTTTTGTTGTATAAAAAGCACACCAAACACTTTACAAGTAGTAGTAGTAGTACAACTTGACAATTCTTCTTCCTAACTCGTATTCCTTTTGAAGGGGTCACTTTGAGGAGAGAAAACTACAAATACTACAAATGTTCAGAGTAACACATTTACACTCACACACACACACACACATATATATATATCATATATATATATATATATATATATATAGTATATATATACATATATATAGGTTTACATGTCAAATATATATTTTTTTTACGTAAAAAAAATGAGACTTTAACCGTTTACGAATTATTTGTAAAGTTAACATAGAGCAATTTGTTTAAATGCCAAATACTGGATTTTTTTCATCATCAAGGTCTTTATTCTATTTAAATATATACAACGCATAATTATATATAAAATAATAATAGATCATAAAAGGAACATTGGGTTTCATAAAACAAAATAAAACATTCTAGTTTAAAATTATTTTCCTTTTCAAGACCACAAATTCTTATAACAAGTAAATAGGCATACGTAATAAAATATCAAAGATTGAAAAAAAAATCCATATCGTTCAAATCATGAAACAATAAAACATAATCATTTTTCATTCATATCTTCTTGAAGTTTTTAACGTTTTATGATTATTCTGAGCGATTTCGCATATTGTGGCGACAAGGAAGAAAATACTTCACGACCTCAGCTGTGTGGTTCCAGAGCAAACTTTGCAGTTTTGGGATTCTTAGAGAAAAGCCGCGTATCGAGCGGCGGCGGATATTATTATTCCTCTTAGTTCATTGTCTTCGATCAGTTTTCCTTCTATAAGCAGCTTAGCTATGTATGTACGCCTTGCAATTGCTCAAGGATGAACTAATTGATTTTTCCTTTTGTTGTTAAATACATTTCTAATTGCATTGCTGATGAACTATTATCCTCTTATAATAATACAGTTGTTACACAAATCGGATTTTAGATCTAATATTTTGAAGACAAAAACTAGTATTTTCAATGTAGAATGACGATTGATTGAGTCAACAGAATTTATGCATGTCGTTCCCTTGGTGTTTAGTTTGGCTTTAAAGTATCAACGACTCAGTTGTAATATCTAAATGACTGGAATCCGACTTGTGAAGCTTTTTAAAAATTGTCGCATTATATTATTCACTATTATTTATTGAATTAAGCCAGTTTTTCAAATCAAGAAAATATTATAGGTTAAACCTTCAAAGGCTATGAATAAATTCTCACAAAATTTATGCAATGTGGCTACCTAATGACTTATAAGAGAAGTACCTAAAACCTCCTGAATTGCAAAATACTGACAACAAATAATGAAAACATTTTTGGGGGATTCGAAATTAGTTAAACTTGATAATATATCCATTCCAAGTATCGGACGATATCAACACATAGATTAACACAAGTAGTGTATACAAAATAAAAGGATTATTAAAATGAACAGTATATCGTCATCTAATTTTGCAATGTCTATCAACATTAAAAAGCTACGAAAATCAATTATCCTTTTTGATACCATATCCACCGAGTTAGCACTTTAATATTTTATTTTATAAATATACACACTGTTAAAAGAAACGTAAGTCTCACCCAGTATATATATATATATATATACTTATATATTTCCTTATGGAAATCATTAAATCAATATGAACCAGGTATATAAATACCTGGTTCTGAATTCATGAACGAAGGCCAAAAAGATTATTTCCCTCTCAGGATTGTACTTCTTAACAAAAATAATATGTTACTTAGAAAATATTATATTTATATACAGATATTAAAGAAATACAATTGCCAAATTACTTATGCTTACAAATGAGTTCATCCATGAGGGGTTCACTCCTAAAATATATGCAACTATTGGCCAAGAGGTCAGAGATGTAGATACGTTTGTGTATCGAATGTTAATCTTTATTGTGATCAAATCCTGAATACAATTTAATCATTCCTTGAAGGAGCTAAATGACAACTCGTCCTCTTTCAGTATCTGTATGACCCAATGAATGGCAACATAACTCGGACGTTCTGGTAAACAGGTGCAATCACCGTAAAAGTCAAACCATCCATAAGATATCAATCCTTTAGCTAAACAAAGAGACATTTCGATGTTTTAAGAAGTTAAATTAATGAGAAGTAACCAAAATACGTTGGACATATATTATATTTTCAAAAGGATTCATCGACCAAAAATATGTTTTGTTTGTAAATGAGGAATATTTTTGTTCTAACTCAGTTATTTGCAAAATATGTTTGATAATTTTGTTAAGTAAATGAAGTTCCTCTATTTATAAGTCAATACTATGTTGTTTTCTTATTACCTTTCCCTATCGTTTTGTAATACATAAGTTATTTGTATACAGGGACACGGAGGGATGAAATACCTTCACGTGTCCTAAAATAAAGCCCCGTTCTTTCTGTAAAAGTACAGACTTTCAAAAGGGAGCCCCCGATAGCTCAGTGTGTACAGGAGGACTCAACTTTCATGTTCATGAGGGTGCGGTTCGACTCCTCTCAAGATGGGAAGGTGCATTTTGGTCAATCTCATTGATAAGAGTATAGGATAATTTAAGCGCTAATATGCTTATTTAGTTCCTCATCAATATTTCAATTATATAGAACCAAATAGGCAAAAACTTAGTGATCAATGATGTAAGTTTATACAGCTTAAATTAACATTTTAAGCTCTTTTATGAATCACTCTTTTCTTATAACAAATATAAGTTTAACTCATTCCCTACTGCTGCCAGCCTCCTAAAATCTTGACCTAAGGCTCTCTTATTTTGATGGTAAATTTGCCCTCTTGGAATAATTTATATATATATATATGCATAGATATGCCCGATGTAGAAAGATTGTTGTACATAGTATATTCGAATGAGGGAAGAAATCTTAGAATGATTACTAGTCAGGTATATATTTCTACTACTACTACTAATAATATAAAAGGAAGAACTCTATTTCTTTGGAAATAAGAAGTAAGAGAGAGAGAGAGAGTAAAAAAATTCGTAATTACATTTACAAGACAAATTGCTACCTCGGAGTTATTGCTGTTGCTCGCTTTTATTACTTGCTTTCATAAAAGAACACTTTTGTTTTCTATTTCTTTCTCACTCTACAACACACTTAATATGTATATACACTTGGCCGCCGCCACCACAACAACTGCCTCTGACTTTCCATCATTTGAACTCTTAAACTCAATTAGGCCTTCTAGGACGAACACAATGGAAAAGGGATCCTTTTGAAGGACAAATTATTTTTCATTGTTGGATGTATGTTCGTACCAATTAAAAAGGAAATTGTTTTTTGGGGGGTAGTTCTTTGTATGAAATAAGTGATTGCGTTGAGCTAAAAAGAAACCTCCCCAAAAATGCATTGGATACGAAGCATTAAGAATTTTTTTGCTACCACTTAGCTATATTGCAAAAGTTCCCTGAATACTTTCTTGTGTTTATGTATTATAAATCGTTAAATATTCAGTGTGCTTTCCGAATGAGGGAGATCAAATTTATCGGACATCATGAAAAATAATAGATTTGATGAATTGATTGTAATGCTATTATGCTTATATATCGTATATTTATATATTTTATAATATATATCAATTTTTCTGATGGCCATTTGACTGATCTGATTGCTCACGGCTATGATTGTTATATCTTTAAATCGAAATGAATACGTGATCTCATATTTTTTTCTTCATTTATGCCTTTATAGCCAAAGTACATTGGAACCATATATGATAAATAGACGTCTTAGTTTATAAATTAAACATCTCCAAAGAAACTAAAAATATATGTTTAAACCATACGAAGCATCAATATAAATACTTTGATCGTCAGAGGGACCGGATCCTCTATGCCTTGGGTATGTCGTAATATGCACATTTCTGGCTCATAAAAATATTTTCCCCCGCCATTTTTTTTTTTCGGTCATATGTTTTTATTTCCTCCTACAATAAAAGCGTAAATATATACACTAAAACAAAGTAGACATAAAATGAAATAAGAACCACTGGACAGTTGCGTAAATACATACATAAATATTATAGTTCAAAATTACTATCCATGATAAAATAACCTAAATTCTACTTGTTAAGGGATAAAAAATGTCTATGTCTTCTTATCATAAACTTGATAGTAATCATATATTGGATTGAACTTGATGGAACACAACGGACCAGGTCTCCTGCCCATTTCCATCCAGTTGATGATGACGATGAAGGGAATTTTCAATTCAAAGGCAGCGTACTTTGCTGCAGCACCAATGGATATCGCTTTATGATGTAATTTTTTATAATGTAACCAATTTGATGGAAATAAATTGTTGTACTGAGATACCAAAAAAAAATGGATATCGCTTTTAAGTCTTCGACGTCGACAAAAGAATTACGGTCAGCTTAGATAATAAATATTTCCCCCTCCATTTTTTAGTATCAATCTTTATACGCTAGATGGAGCTAGACTCTGATAAACGTATGCATCAAAGAAAAGGTTTTTATAACAAAAGAATAAGATATAAAAATAAGTATGTATATATATTTTCCTTCTTGCTAACAATTTCATGTTCTCCATTTTTTCTTTTCTTGATCTATGGAGTCAATGAGCTCCTTCTATGATGATGAAGAGAAAGGAAGGGAGGGTAAAAGCTCACAAAGGAAACATAAAGCCCGTAATCGTAAATTGTATGTATGTAGATTCAGCTTTTCTTTGTATACAATATCTTATATTAGTATATTTCTTGTGCAATCTCAAAGGGTTACTTCCACACACACACACACACACATGAATTGTTACAATGGACTCATCATTAGTATTTGAGAGGATGTCATTAAGATGGCCCTAAAAGGCTTAGGGACTCTAGTAACGACATTTTTCTTGATTGGATTATTTAATATTTATCCTATTTGAGCTAATTATATCTTCACTATGTATAGTTATACAAATCTCTCTCAAATATGCATAACAAGCTATTTATTTCACATTTAATATGTGTAGGGTTTGAACCATCTTTAAAAGAAGATAAAATCGAGGATACTAATTGAAACAATAGTTTTCTGTTGTGGCGTCACGGAACATTCCATGTAGACCTCACCCAACCTTTAGGTAATATGTGTTTGTATATGTTGTATGATGTCATGAAGAGAATAATAAACATTGAATCCACACTGTCAAGGCCAGATATATAGTATATTTATACAAATATCCCTAAAATATATATAACAAGCTATTTATTTCACATTTAATATGTGTAGGTTTGAACCATCTTTAAAAAAAGATAAGAAAATTGAAGATACTAATAGAAATATATGTTTCACATCTATCACATAATATCTATCGTTTTTGACAGTCGTATAGCCAATTAACCTGAAGGAAATCACCATCCTTTTTGCTCAAGGACTACCCGCATTGACTATGTATCCATCATGATAACATGAGAGTTCTAATTTATATAAGTGGTGTAACTTGTTTAAATTTTGTTCCACAAAATAAAATTACATATCACCAATTAAAATCAGATGTATTTTGAGTAACCCCTATTTCCACAATACTCTAATTATAAACATAGAATATAAAGATTACCTGTAATTCCCCTACGTTATTTGTATAAACGGATAATCTTTGTCAAATGTGGCAAACTCAGAGGTGTGTTTTTATGGGTTTGTGAAATAAAATAATTTAAAAATGGTTTTCTTTATTGGTGAATTTTCATGTTTACATCAACTTTGATGCATAAAATTTCCATACAATATTCTTTAGAATTAACAAAAAATTAATAAAGAATTAATTTATTTCTTCAAAAACATTATTTGATTAATTATGGCACAGAAAAAATGTATGATTCAGACCAAAAATTTGTAATGGTACTTTCAGGACCGTAATGCTATAACTCGAAAATATAATATCTTCATAAGTATGTATATATATATATATATATATATATATATATATATATATATATATATATATATATATATATATATCCTATATATATATATATATAACGGTATGCTCAGGCAAAATGCTAAAATTCGTAACTGTAATCTTCATTAATATCTATGATTATATTATTATAGTCACTTTTTATAATTTGGTACGAATTTTTTGATTTTAACATATACACATATATAACGAATTTTTTCCTCCGTCTTTATTTAATCAAATAGTGCTTACCTCCTCCTCCAAAAAGGGGAAAAGTTCTTTAAGACGCCATATAGAAGACATACATAATATATACTATATGTAGAGCATAATCACAACAAAATAATAATATATTTTTTTGTTAAAGAAATCATTTTTCTTCCACTCTATTTTTTTTTCTCTCTCTCTCTCTCTTTTCCTTTCATTCTTTTCAATTCTTCACTAACACACACGCATTTAGTGAGTGGTGCTTTTAGTGTGAAATATCAAGGCTTTTTGAATCATTAAATATGTTCTATCATTAGTGTATTAGTCGTGAGAAGGAAGCATTCAAAAGTCCTATTTTTCCCTCTTTTATGATGATCTTTCTTTTGTTGTATTCATCTTTCACTTCATAAAGCGACTGTAGACAAATGGATTCGATTCACACTATTTAGTAGAGATGATTATATGCTATAGGCATAGAGATATACGAAAATAGCAAGCTTTTTTGCTTGTATAAACAAGTATTTTTTATTTAATCCGTCAAGTTCCGAAGAAGACCCATTTGAAATTAATAAATACCAATTCTAAAAAAAAGATTTTGTGATTTTTATCCGGTGTTCGATCCGCTGGTCGAACTAACAGCTCGCTGCACCGTATAAGAGGAGGGAAAATAAATGTCTTAGTCAGCCACTGCTGAAACATGAAGAGAATGAAGGAATACTTTTTTTACTTGATGGTCCAAATCTAAAGTTCAAGCTCTATGGAGTATCTAAAGGAAACCCATTGGCGTATTGGTAATCCAATAAACATTCAAGTTATTTTCTTTAACCCTTAGATACATAAGTGGGTCAAAAATGACCCGGTGAGGTTGTTTTCTTGAATATCTTCGTAATGAAAATTGTTATTATTTCATATTCCAGTATTCCTCAAAAAACATGTTTTTGATATAATGCCATTTACATTTTTAACTTACCTTTTATACATTTTAAGAATTGTAGTTTTTCTATTACAGGTGGTTTGTCTTAACTGCATACAGTGATGAGACAAGACACATTTTTCTATTGCTGTTCTGGGTAATTTTCTTTTTCAAAAATGTTAAAAAGTGAAAAATAAAGATATTCAAATATGAAATCATTCTTGTGTGGTCCTAAATATAATACTAAATATTATACAAGTGATTATTCTTAACCAAAATGACAAAAAATGGCATAAAACACATTGATTCTAACATGGGTCATTTTTGATCCACTTATGGAAGAGTTTAGGGTCCAGTCACTCATGCATCTAAGGGTTAAAGAATCAACATGGTAAGACGTCACTATATTTATCATAAGATTTTCATTCTTCAATTCTCCAATATTCTACGTCAATATTTCTTAGTTCACCTCATATACCATGTCAGCTATTTTAAGTACAATTATGATGTCATTAAGTTGGTTGAATGTTTTTCATCAAATATGGGTATCGGTGGTTTGATCTCTGTTTCCTTATCCCACAAAAGGCAACTAGGATTTGCTTGTTGCCTTTGGGCCTCCTTTCTTAATAACAGGCAAGTTCACGTATTTCTCTAAATTACCTCATATATTTTCTTTTCTATGGTCAACAAGCATCCTCTCGATGGAGTTAGTTGCTCTAATAACGTTATTATGATCATTTTTTATAAATGTGACTTTTCCTATATTTGTCATTGTTTTACAGGACTTATTCCACTTTGTTATGGTCATAAAAATATTAATATATATTGAAACGGTTATTATTGTGCTGCATAAGCGTAGGGGAGATGTTTGGTTTAGGAGGGCAGCATTCAATTTGCCCGAATTTTAACAAGAACTGTTCAATCGGTGATAAAATAATCGATTGACGAAAGTTTTGTAGATTAACATTTTCTGTATAGTAATTATATACTATTCATTGCATTATATTTATTTGGTTATAATTCAAAATCGGTTGCTTTCATAATTTAATATTTTTTCTTCAACTTAAATGCCCCAATACCTCAAACAATTTGCCCAAATTCGAGAACTCACCCGAATTTTTTTTTTTTGGGGGGGGGCAGTGGCCCCCCTTGTCCCCCTGTCTCCTACGCCTATGTTGTGTTGATCCAAGAATCCTTACTTTCGTTCTTGATTTTTTAATAGTTAAAGCACAAAAAATGATATAATTGAAAAAGTGGAAATAGGGATATTAAATGAATTTAAAGAAACTACAAGTTGTATAGAGTTTTTTTGATGACAAAAAATCAATCCAACTTTAATTATTGCATTTTTTGTAAAAAAAATAGTATTTTCCAATCTTTATTCAAAGTAAAAGTTCAACGTCTTTAAATATATATTTCCAGTTTTCATTTTACATTATTCACAAAGGAAATAAGGATGAATTGAAAGCCTTAAAAATACACGATGAATTCCATGACTAAAACTTTATTATAATTTTCTTAAGGTATTAACTAACACTAATATTGATCGAACAGAGGAGATTTGATTAATCTAGATTATAGTTCAAGTATTTTTATAGGGATGGTGCCACAATTGGTAATTGATTCCGCCATGATAAAGTACTGGGTTAGAATTAATTGTCAAGTTAAAAGAAAATTAGGAAACATTATAAAAGAAACTTAATTTCATTTGCCATTCAAAAATTTATTTTTATGATAACTGGTAAGTCGTTGATAACATATGTAAATTAATCATTGTACATTAAATCTTCATAACCACTATATATATATATATTCATAGCTTGTGCATTCATCAAAGTGTATTTGGCTTAAATGCATAAATATATCATTGGTTTAAGATCTGTTAATGAAAAATTGTGCAATTTTATTCTTTGCATTCTTCCTAATATTTATCAATCAATGTAAAAATAATGTTGAGAACTAAATAAAATAAGAGATATTGAGGAGTTTGGTATTTATTGTTTTATTTGTGAGCAAAGATAATAGATAATACAAGATGCACAGAACGCAATATTTAGATTCCTCTGATTAGAAAAGAAAAACTGAAACGTCACACATGACGTCACATTATCGATTTGTTATGATTTATGGCATAAAAATATCTATATTCTTTTTTTTTCTCATTATCTTTCTGTCTGTTTGATAGAAACGACTACTACCTTTATGGACTAGTGAAAAATAAAAATAATCAAACCTTTTAGATGTTCATAAATTGGTTGAGTTTCGACCTGAAATTTCGATCTAATGCAAATAACATATTATTAAACCAATTTCATTTTTTTGCTGAAAATCATGGGAATGTAGTTACACAGAGTCATAAAAATCTTACTGTTTTATATGAAATTATATACGAGGTTTGTGTGGCTTTATCGATATAGTCCACCATATTAGTATATATTATTGTTATTTATTTAGATGGTGTAGGTATTAGATATAAGGCAAATCGTCTAAGTGATGACGTCTCATTTTTTTGATTTTTATTATTGGAAATATCCCTCTTTGTTTGCATGAGTTCTGCCTCCCCCCCTTGATTTGTGAGTAAGAAAATTGTTAGGAAACATATTTATTAAATTTAATTACTATTTGGCTTAAAAAACATATTTTAAATATATTTGTTTAATTTTCTGAAATGTATTTACAACATAATATGATGTTATCAATTATTTACTAATCCTACACGTTTGATTATATTCTCTATTAGTACAAATACTCTTAGGTATAATCTTCTTATCAACTTTATAAGACTTCGGCATCCATCCATCAATCATTAATCAATATTGTTATAGAATATAAGATACATTTACTTGTTTTCAAAAGAAAACAAAGTTTTATATATTTATACTACAAATATATTTTTGTATAAGTAGAAAATAATCTTATCTCCGAATGATAGTCGTGTCGTGCAACATATATCTCTAGAGCTCCCAGAGATAGTACAACCAGAACTCAAAAAATGTTGTAATATTTGTAATATTAGTTTTGTTATTATAAATGCTAACAAATTGGGAATTCTTCCTAACAATTTACAAATATAAAAATATCTATGGGGGTATCTCTATATAAATTATCACTATGCAACAAAAAATTTGCCAACGGCCAAAACTTTAAAAATTGATTCTATGGAGTCCATGCAATGATAAATTGCTATTTCGAACAATGGGCTTTTGTTTTTCTGGCCACAACTTAAATTTTAAGATTTTCATGTTTTAGGCCAATGGTACATACGGATCTATGATTTTCAGGGACAAGGCAGCAATTAACATTAATGCATTGCCAATACAATTTCGAAGAAAGATCCAATAAATCTATTGGTAAAGTAATATTGCCAAACTCTGATTATGTAATGAGATAATTGCATTATAGTTGTAAAAAATGGGACAAAAACGGACACTTTCACGTTATGATAGATATATCACTCATGGACATTTTTTCAGCTGCAAAGTTATATTTACATACGTTCCAGGCTTTAGAATAGCCATCGAGACCATTAGAACCATTAAAAACGACTTTATTATCGAATAATTGAGAAAAAATCATTAGGCACCTATGCTCCTCATATCTACGTTCATCGTTCTAAAGGTTCGTGAATTGTTAAAAATTTCTTCGTTCCGTAACATATATATATATATATATATATATATATATATATATATATATATATATATATATATATATATAACATGTCCCTTACAAATTAAACCAATAAATTTGTATTAATGGGAAAATATAAATACAAAAATATTTTTATTTTAAATATATTCGAAATAAGTATTTAGTATAAGTATATTGATATTATCCTTTTGTACCGGAACGAAGAAATTTTTAACAATTCACGAAACCTTTAGAACGATGAACGTAGATATGAGGAGCATAGGTGCCTAATGATTTTTTCTCAATTATCGATAATAAAGTCGTTTTTAATGGTTCTATGGTCTCGATGGCTATTCTAAAGCCGGAACGTATGTAATATAACTTTGCAGCTGAAAAAATTGTCCATGAGTGATATATCATCGTAACGTGAAAGTGTCCGTTTTTTCCCATTTTTTACGACTATAATGCAATTATCTCATTACATAATCAGAGTTTTGGCAATAATACTTTACCAATAGATTTATTGGACAATTTTTTCAGCTGCAAAGTTATATTTACATACGTTCCAGGCTTAGAATAGCCTCGAGACCATTAGAACCATTAAAAACGACTTTATTATCGAATAATTGAGAAAAAATCATTAGGCACCTATGCTCCTCATATCTACGTTCATCGTTCTAAAGGTTTCGTGAAAATAAAATACAAAAATATTTTTTATAAAAATATATTCGAAATAAGTATTTAGTATAAGTATATTGATATTAATCCTTTGTACCGGAACGAAGAAATTTTTAACAATTCACGAAACCTTTAGAACGATGAACGTAGATATGAGGAGCATAGGTTTCCTAATGATTTTTTCTCAATTATCGATAATAAAGTCGTTTTTAATGGTTCTAATGGTCTCGATGGCTATTCTAAAGCCTGGAACGTATGTAATATAACTTTGCAGCTGAAAAAAATTATCCATGAGTGATATATCTATCGTAACGTGAAAGTGTCCGTTTTTCCCCATTTTTTACGACTATAATGCAATTATCTCATTACATAATCAGAGTTTTTGGCAATAATACTTTACCAATAGATTTATTGGATCTTTCTTCGAAATTGTATTGGAAATGCATTAATGTTAATTGCTGCTTGTCCCGAAAATCATAGATCCGTATGTACCATTGGCCTAGAACATGAAATTTTTAAATTTTAATTGCGGCCAAAAAAACAAATATCACGACTAAATAATCATATATCTGTAATCCCCATTCTCTAAATTACTAGATTCATTTGTTTTATGTGTTGGCAAGAAAAAAGTCATTTTTTTGTTGCTAGTGTTATGTGCAAATAAAAGCTAATTATGCATCAAAAATAAAGTATGTCAACCAGGGCTGGTTCTAAGAATTTGTGAATTATATTTTTGCTTTTTTCTTCTAGGTTCGAAGGAATTGCATCTAATAACGTTATTATCATAATTACCTCCGCCGAAGGAGGTATTGTTTTCACTGGCGTTGGTTTGTTAGTTTGTTGGTTTGTTTGTCAGCAGGATAACTCAAAAAGTACGGAACGGATTCGGATGAAACTTTGTGGAGTTGTTGGAAATGCCAAAAGGAAACAAGTGATTAAATTTTGGCATCTCTGAGTGCAGAATTAAGATGCAAAACGAGCTAAATACTAATAAATATTTCAAGTTAGCCTACTCTGCCAATAGATGTTGCTGTGCTGTGAAATCGGGTGCCGGGAGCGTCTCCTCTCGGAATTTCCGTCGAGGGGAACCCTCCCCCGTCCCTCTACACCGCCCCAGTCGTGAAAAATCCGCCTTGGAAGGCTCATAAGGACCCCGTGACGGCGGATGTTTGCACTCTCTGAGTGTATATATGCCTCTAGTTTATAATGTATTCATGTGACTCTTCCATATGTCTTTGTTTACATGATTTATTCCACTTTGTTATGGTCAATAATAATAATTAATGTATATGAAATGCCTATTATTGTGCTGATCGAAGAGTCCTAACTTTTGTCCTGGACTTTTTTAATAATAAAAGTTCAAAAGATGATTGGATGTTGATTTGAGTAATATTCAAATTATTACATCGGACTTAGGATCTTCTAAATGAAATTGACCATATTGGAGTCGAGCCTATGTTGTGATTATTGAGAGTCAACCAGTGCTCGCACCAAGGAGAGTTGAGTTCACTGAACTAACATGTTAGCAATGTTTGTTTTGAAATACTTTCGTTGTCCGATACATAGACATGGGGTGGTTTATTAATCTACAAGTGTTAAATATAAAAACCCATTAGGTCCTACCTTCTTGTAGCGTGACGGCTGTGATGACCTCGGACGGATCCCCGGCCCCGACCTCATTGACGCTCATGACCCTCATGTTATATTCCGTGTAGGGTCTCAGCCACTTAGCTTGATCCCTGTGCTTTCTCCTCCCCCGACGGTTTTGTTGTGATGATATCGCCAGTGGACGCCGCCTTCCTTGTACTGAACGATGTACTGGAGAACGGGGCTATTACCGTCGTAGGCAGGATACCAGGCTAGGTTGATGCTGCGACTAGAGAGCTCTGTGATGTGGACGGAGGAAGGAGGCTCCGGACTCTCTGAAATTGTCATCATTGAAGTTTGCGTATTACAAAATATATTAAATTATTTTTAAGTGCAAGTAAAATAATTATTTTACATAGTACATAAGTTTGAGATAGAATAAAGTTGATTTTACAAGTATTGTTTTGTTATGTTCTAAGTATATCTTATTTTAAAGATCGCTGAGAATGGGCAAAGGTTATTCACTATAATTGATGAATCAACTCAAAGGGTTTCAACCAAAACTGGGCAAAATGAAGGAAACAAACAACAAATTTGAATAAACAGAAAGTATCCTCTTTTTACTATAAATTTTGTTAAGCAAATAAAGTATATATTGTTGCTTAAAGATTTAAACCTTCTAATATATATAATCTCACATATTCCGTCAATTGGTCATAACTTAAAGTTAATAATAGTTCAAATGAGTTGACATTGGTCTGACATAGCTTACCCACAACCGAGAGGAAAATAGATATTTTCGAGGATCCAAAATCGTTTCCGGCCTCACAAAGGAATTCTCCAGAGTCACTTCTTCGAACTGAGCGGATGGTGAGGGTGGATAGAATCCCACCCGAGGAGTTGGCCTCAACGATACTGTAGCGAGACGTCATGCGTGCCCCAATTTTTTCGCGGAGGCCACTTTTCCACTCTAAATTGATGGGAGGATTCCCCAGAGCATTGCATACGAGTGAAGCGTCTTTCCCCGCTACTGCGGTTCGATTCTGACTCCCCTTACCAAAATAAACTGGAACTGAAGGAAAATGGAAGGATGAAAAGTCTTTATAAATATATTTTGTAATTTATGTCACAATTTAAAATGCATTGATCTACTCGGTTTTAAATTCAGATGTACAAGCTTTTCTGTAAAAAATGTGCTACAATTTTCATCTCATGTATGGTTAGTAATACATAGATATTTTTCCATTTGGATCATACTTTGTCCTAGATATAATTTGGACGAAAATGAGGAACGTCCAAGTAAACTTTGTACTTTATTAACCATTCCTCATTTTGATCATAAATATTGGATATTGAAGCTGATAATATCACGGAAATTTTTTCGTAATTTTCACTACTACTTTTTCAAACGAAAAAAATATCTGATAGCGATACACTGAATAACAAATTTCCAAAAAATACTGTAGATGTCTAAAATGATATAGACCAATTCGGTACGCTGATTTCAAAAATTATAACTGTTTTGCTGTATCATGAATAATTTTTCTGTTACAGAAATACTTGCTTTCTTTCTGCTTTCAGTATCGTCTGCACGTCTGTGTCTGCTTTCAGTGTCCCACGAGATACCGGCATGAGAGGTGGTGTGGTGCTTAGCTGAGGCTTTATACTGTGCACATCGCACGGGTTGTGAAAATTTGAAGTAAAGCTGGCAGAAGCAACTCAAGCAGGTATATTATAAAGTCTAATTTCCTTTATGGTATATATATTTGTATGTCCAGATTATATATATATAACTTAATATAATACCTAGCAAATTTCTTAAATTCAAGACGAAACAAAAATACTTCTAAAACTTAAAAGAAAATGACTGTATTCACACTTTTAACGTCAGACCATCGCGTTTTGCTCGTATTATCATACACCAAAACTCATAACCATGAAATAACTTACTTTTCAAATGCGTAAAATATACTTATCTTGAACCCGACACTCAAGAACCACCACCTTCTGAACAGGGAGACTGAAATGATCTTGTAAGAGATGCTGTCAAAGGCGAAAGCAGAGCTGCTTGGATCAAGGCTGCAGCAGTGCAAATCTACTTGAACCTAACACCAAGATATCCTTGTTTAGAGCACGTCACAGAGACATGGCTGAGTCCTTTGAGATGGAAGACAAGATACACATCACCGGTCTGTTGAAAGAACTGGGTGTGATCACGATCCTGCAGACTGGCGCCTCTTCATCGACTCAGGGAAGAACAGCTTGAAGGTTGTTTTGCTCCACAATGGCAACGAGAAACCATCATTCCACTAGCTCACGCGTTCGGCATGACAGAGACCTATGAGACTATGCAGCAGCTGCTTGATGCCATCAAGTACAATGATATGAATATGATGGCGCTTCTTCTGCTGTCCTGCATCGTGAAACTGACACAGAGCAGCACAAACGCCAAGCCAAATGCCTAAAGCATTTTTATTACATTTTAACGGCATTTTTCTGCAATTTTCTATAATTTTAAAGCATTCATGATGTAATAAAAGAATAAATGGCTTTTGTAAATTTCATTGAAATCCTGACTTCTAGCAATGGGAATATTTCTGTAACTGAAAATCGTGACGTGATACAGCAAAACGGTTATGATTTTTGAAAGCAGCGTACCCAAATTAGTCTAAATCATTTTACACATCTCCAGTAAAAAAAAATGTTGTGTTCAGTGTTATCTAACAAAATTAATAGCAAAAAAGTGTATCCATCAACTTGAGCATCACGACCTTATGTTTGTTTACTGACAAAACTTTTTATTCATGAAGTTATATACAAGTTTATGAGTCTTACTTTGCATTTGCTTGGGTGCTAAGTGAGTTTACGTTTGTGTATGGCACTACATATACAATTCTAAGTAGAAAACTTTTGAAGTTTTTATAAGTACATAAAATATCTATCTTTTCATGGTATATAAACATGAGGTAAGTGCTTGTTGAGGTGCAAGAAAAATAGATCTCTAAATATAGTATTTGTACTTTTCGTCAACATTTTGCATGCATTAGTATATTGAACTGTGATGATCTCATGGATGTAAAATAGCAAAATGGTA
>CP045900.1:15488076-15514034 GCA_013387185.1 Caligus rogercresseyi | reverse complement strand
GTTTATTTTCGTGCCCGAAATATATCGCAATATTTTTTAGTACACAACTCCGTTAGTGTAGTTTTTTTTCTAGACTGAATAAATACTTGTCTAAAGTAAAAACCACACATGTAGGTCATTCTTGCCTTATGCCATTAGTTTTTAACAACATACCATAAAATAAATGATATTAAATTCTAACGATTTTGTGACATCCCTTAAAATACTTAGTCATTACAAAAGAACTTATTAATCTATAACATCATCTTTAAGTACACAATAAAGAGCCTTTTCCTATTTATTTCATAACATATTACATCCGTTACCAAATAGACTAGTAAACTCCTAAGTGCTTGTCACGACAGGCTGTCTTTAAAAAAATTAATACTATTAAAGTTAATTGCATGAAGTTCTACTTATAGAGACTTGATGCAGCGTTCATACATTACATACGTAGGATTTGTTCTCATAGTTGTGTGTGTTTTAATTACGTTATGTATCTGTATTTGGATACAAACTTAACATAGAAGACCCGCAGTTAACATTTTGAGGGTTTTAACATTTTTGTTACTTACACCATCATAGAACTTCGACTTCGCATATACCAGAATTATTTGGCAATTAATATTGTTGAAAAATGGAATGACACAAATAGTTAAAGAATATTTGAGAAATAATATTTTTTTAAAACACGTCATGACAAGTTGAAAAAGAAGACATTTGGGTAAACCTTATTTCTTGATAAATTAATCCTTTTCACCCCTCGAGTGGAGTTAACATTTATAAAACGCCCGTAAGTATCAAAAAAATATGTGATAAAATATGTCCAATGAGCCCGCATAATGGTCTAAACATGGTCACTTCTCCTAGGTTAAAAAATACTCCTTTAAAATATTGGTGACGGATTTAAAAAAGAGTCAAGATATGTTTTTTAAAGAGTATTATCGATACCAAAATATCCTGCAAAAGTTGTGTTGGTGACATTAAACGATTATATCTATATGTATACATATAACTTATTTTTTGATTAATTTTGTAATATGAAATAATTATTTTTTCCCGTTTTCATTGGTTTTTAAAGACCACTTTCGTAGGGGGTGCACGTTTGATATGTCCATTTTTAATTTTCCGATAATACCCTCTAATTTATTGTTATAAAAAATGCATAACTATTATAAATTAGATCAGGGGTCACCAACCGTTTTTAAACTGAGGGCTACTTCTTGGGTGTGGATTCATGTGAAGGCAGTGGATGATTTTTTATATCCGACTTGTACATAGAAAGAGAAAAAACCTGAAAACATAGAGACATCTCTCTGGCCTCTCTTTATTATAGTATTAAACATCACAAACACTCTCCCTTTTTCATAACAAGCTGTGTATTATTATTGCGTTACATTAAACAGCTTGAGTTTATTTAACTCTAGAGGAGGATCTTGATACGGAGTTCCCCCCTGTTCCGGAGTCACTATTCGACAGGATTCCTGGGACGAGAGGAACTCCATCGTCTCTTGTCGGGATTGACTTGTTCTTATGGTAAGTTTTCAATGCCTCCCTCGTCACTGAAGGCTCTCTAGGCTTCCTCTCAAAGCTTTAATTCTCTTAGCATTTTTCTTGGCCGATTTGACGCGAAAGTTGAAGGAGGAAGACCAGAAGACCGCCCCTCATAATTCATCTACAAGATAAAGAAACACGCCTCAAAATGTATGATTTTTTTTTGTAATAAATGTTAAAAATTAAAAATAAGTAGTAAGAAATCTGTTATGAAAAAGGAGAGGTTTGTGAGGTTTAATACTATAATAAAATTTAATGATTTAACGGCACTGAACTGAATACTTGGAATTAGGATTCTTTTAAGTTTCCTCTACTAAGCTTCTAAATGTTTCTTCTGGAATAATACCTTCGATACAATATTTTTGCGTGAGTTATGTGAAAAGTATTGTAAAATATAGAAACCCCGTTCAATTAGGAGTGAAAACAATTTTGTCCAGATTGAATAAATTGTTTTTTGTGGATACAGGGAAACGAACGAACGTTATATTAATATACCTAGATGACGTCAATTATCTTAAAGTATAGTTAACTATTATCCCAAAGAACGAGATGAAACATTTTTACATTTTAATAAAATTATTAAATATTAGTAGTATGACTATTTTAAGGGATCTTGAGTGACGTCTTCGAGGTCATTCCGTACTCAGAGAGGTCAAGTTTACTCTGAAAAGCCACCGTGCGTTGTCAAGCCTTTGTTTACTCATTTTACTCCCTGGGCTTACCCCACACAACACACACAGAAAAAGTGTAATATAACTTTCTCAGAAATTTAAAGGAAGTCATCCCCTCAAAAAAATAAAACGGACTTTCCTTGAGATATTAATAAATCTTACTATATACAGTAAAACCTCATTTATAGGGACAACTTACTTAGCATACAGCTTATTTTTTTAATTATTAGATGTTACTTATGATTTCAAAGGGTAAACTTCATGTGTTCATATAAGAATATACCTAATCTCCCTATTAACTGATGGTTTAAATTTTACAAAAGTTATATTATTACAAAAAGAAAATTAAGAAAAGTATCTCACCATGGGAAGAGTTGGAATCAATATCGGATTTAGAAGAATTATCTTATCTTTATTTATGAATAGTCGTTCTTTTATCATTCATACAGCTCTTAAAATTCACTCATTTTATCGTCTTCCTAACTAAGAGGGTTTTAAATATTTTCAGGTTTAGTGTTTACATCAACTTTTATCATCCTGCATTCCTATAAACTGTTCTGGCTCCTCCGCTTCTACATGTATCTTTTGCTTATAATTAGGATATTTTTGGCTTATACAATATAATTCAATTTATAAGAGAATGGAGCACAGCTGTCAAACTCTAAGCCAATAGTAAAGGGAAAAAGATATGTACTTTTATGATATCATTCTACAATATTTCTCAAGAGACATTTATTATATTAATACACTTTTGTTTAGAGCTCTAAATATTTTTAATTAAATAAATTGCCCAACATATAAATCTCTTCTGTGATCATGTGATATCCAGTAACCATGTGTTTTCCTATCTCTTAAAGACAATATTACACTTGAATGAATTATTGTACTTCCATTTACATTTTTAAATTTATCTATGTTTACCAAAGTTTTGTAAACAGATCTTGCAAAGTTTCATCACTATGATATCTATTCAACGCTCCCTGGGTTCCTCAGGCTGTCCTCTTATAATCAATAAAAATATATCGCCCCTTTTATGATCGCTTTTGCCCATTCAGGACTTTAGCATCTATTAACACCATTGAGAGGCTGCAGGCGCTCAAATATGCCTAAAAAAGGAGATATTTAATTTAATATATTCCTTAATTGAACGATATGATTTGTAGTACTCTCTCAATTATAAAAATAATAAGTTTATCTCAATTATTCACAAATCTTGTGGGAGGAATCATGCCTCAAATGTAGGTTGAAGTCACTCCCACGAATACGATGAGTCTCTTTTTATATAAGGTAATATAAGGGTACACATATTATGTCCTTCATTTATTTTTGCACAAGTATGAGCGTTTGTATGGTGCAAAATGATTTTTTAGTTATCCAGCTTGTAATTAAACTGTTTTTTCTTCTGCCAGGTAAATTTGTCGGCTTCAAGTATATCTTGATGCATTACAGGAACATGAGTTGGCAAAGCAGTGTTTTGAAAATCAAACTTTGTTCACCGTATATAATTTAATTTATGTTAGTCTGTGTTGGTTGATATATATTTGAGATATAGATCACATCACATCGATATTCAATAAAATAATATATCAGATATTAAGAAATAGTGAAATAAACTTAATCAAGGGAGAGAAAATATATCAAAGAATACATCCGTTAAAAACGATTGTGAGAAGCGAGCTCCCTAGCAATTCGTTTGGCATCCCAAAGAGCTTCGGCCTGTTGCAACTCTGTATCCGCGTTCCAGATTTTTGCCATATTTGCAGCCGTGATACAATACGAAAACATGTTTATATATGCTTTATAAAAGCAAAGACTATATGTCTACTGCCCAAAAATATTACCAAAAACGTTATGCAGTAAAAGCACTTCTATATATACTTGTACTAGAGACGATTTTCGTTTTGCGAATCGTCATTGTCTTTCTTGTATTTTGGGAAATGGTAGATGAGTGTATTGGATTTTTCACCATAGAAAAAAACAGAAATGGAGGGTATTAATATCTGTGACAATATATTTCTCCGTGTTGTAAAGTTTTTAAGGGTGGCAATCCTTCATTCCTTGCCATGTAGTCGCCATCGCCTCAAGGATTCATTTCTAAGATCATTTTTCTTAGGTACATAGTCACGGATACCGTTATCCTTTTTGTCTTTGCATCCCCTGAATTAAATTGTAGCTTCCGCCTGCGATTGAGTCATTTTTATGGATCCGTAACTCAAAGGTCTGACTGTGTATTCATATTATTTCTCAAGGGACAGTGAATAAGAACATCGGAACTTTTCTCTTGGGAGGTTTATTTATTGGGTTTTAATCTAAGTGGCAAAGGTATTGTTTTTAACTTTATGCATCTTAGAGCATACATAAATTAATGCTTAGAGCTCTTGATGAAAAGTACTCCCGTAATGAAGGAACTTTTGCGTATATGTGACTTGTCAGCTAGAATGCAATTATTTATTTTTATTGAAAATTTCAGTATGAACTGTTTTACTCATTGAAGTCATATGATATTGCAGTACCTGAGAGAATTAGAGAAGATCAAGATCCATATACAATAAAATGTTTATGCCTATTGATGTATAAACATCACCACAGAGATAACCACTAGTAGAGTAAAAAGATCTACGCACACCAATGTGCGAATATCCAACACTTTCGCCTCAAAAAGTTTTTTTATTCCACAGTTCTTTAAAAACACATACAAAAAATATAATATGTAATTAAAATTGAAGTAAATACGTAAAAATACACAAATAAACATTATAGTTTAAAAAAAATTGCTCAACAGAGAATGTTCCCCAAAAAGTTATTTAATTGAACATGTGTTTAATCTACGTTTGAGATATTGTTTACATAAAGGAAGTGATGAAAGCTTTTGAAATTAAATCTTTTTGTTTTATACTTGCATTAACAGTATAAACTTCAGATGATTCAAGGGTGATTCCATGACGACTGAAGATATCACCGATTATGATAACTGTTTGATATACTTATTGAGCTTCCTAATATAACTTTAAAATTCAGGTACGTGGGACTCTCAAGGATCCATTCAAGGGCGCTCAAATTTATTCAAAAAGTCGAAAAAGCCCTAGCCAATCTTATACTTTCAAAAACCGATAACTCCCTTAATAGTAAATGAATTTTTATTTTCTTTACATCAAAATACTGCTCAGTTACATAGCTTTCTTTTAAATATATTCTTGATAAAATAAAACAAAAAAGATATTGACATTTCGGCACGTATTTCAGAATAGCGCCCTCGCCAAGCCACATATTTTATTTGACAAAAAGTTCTTTAATAGTTGGCGGCCCAATTTATGGTTTCGTCAAATAAAAAAGATTTAGTGTGAGATATCCATGGGATCATCGCCAAACTGAACTCCAACAAGAGAAATACTTAACATATTACTGCTTATTTACTTATTTCAGTGTGATTAAAGTCTCTAAAGTCCTTCAATATAGTATCTGAAGTAAATTTTAATAAAGTGACAAACATACGCATTCAAAAATGAGATAAAAAGAAAAAAATGTTGTGGATTGAAATATCCACCAATGCAAAACAAATCAATGATATTTGAGAAGATGCCTTGAAAACTAACGGCGACGAATTGGGCATTGAACTACTTAAGAAAAAAACAAGTCAGTACCAACGAGGGAAGAGAGTATTCTTTTAATCTACAAGTCGAGTCGAACAGATATCTCCGGAAACAAGACGGTATATCGAAATTTGAGATGGTATCATTCATATCAAGGCTCTTCCTCCAGAATAGAGAATCGCAACCATTATTATTTTACTTATAACAACAATAGCATTTTTTTTCATTGCATTCCTCTATTGAAAAGGGAAATCTAAAATGAAAAATACATTTCCTGTCTTGTGCTTATAAGATATAATATCGACCGCGTTTTTTTTGTGCTATCTTAGGTCGGTAAAAAGGTTTATTTAGTTAGTTAGAAATTTATTGCCGATTACAATAGTACATACAAACAATAGACACTAAGGTAAAGAACACAACCACACAATGGGGTATCTGTTAGTGTTGTCCATCGGTCGGGTATGCCCGCCCGCCCGCCCGACGGGCCGGCCGGGCTCGGGCGCAAAAAAATATGAAAGTCGGGCGGGCTATGCGGGCGGCCTTTTTTAATTTTTTCTAATTTTTTTTAAATGACCTCTTTCTAAAAGAAAACGTCTTCACTTTTTTCCTCAGACCTCTTTCTAAAAAAAACGTCCTCACTTTTTTCTCGGATCTGTTGAATTGAATTTCTTTCTTCTAATAATATATTTTCCCAATGGTCGGGCGGGCGCAAGTCGGGCGCATATTAAATCTACTCGGGCTCGGGCTCAGTTATTAGTCTTCGGGGGCTCGGGCTCGAAAATCGCGCCCGATGGACAACACTAGTATCTGTGTTACAACAGCAAAATGAATTCCTTCTTAAATGCTGAAATTATTTACAATAATATTTTCATTTTTTACATTTAAAATTTTTTAGAATTTGGATGTCCGCGTCTTTTTTTATAGACACTTCATGCCTTTCGAGGATAGAGCAGGGCATCTGTTTATCAGGTGGTCTGCAGTCTGTGGCTCTCAGTAAAAAGGTAACCATCACCACATTATGCCCCCTCATAGGTACAAAACCCCTTAACTTGCTTTCTAGTTTACAGGACACAAAACTAGAAGTCACTGCCAAAAAAAAAAAAAGAAACAACACGGTGCTTTCTGTTGTCAGTGTGTGTGTGTGTATAAGCAAAGCTCATAGTGGTAAAACACAATAGAAAGAAAATATAATTATGATGGAAAAAGGTCTAGGACTTATGCGGGCGCTCTTCTTGATTGCATGTGTGTGTGTATATATATATATATATTATATATATATGTTTCTACATATGTAAGTACTTGTTAGTGGGAAAGTATAAGAAGATATAGAAATTAGTACACCTTACGAATCCAAGCATTCAAGGCGGTGCAAAAATATATATATATATATTTATTGATAAAACAAATAAAAGTTTCCGAAATAACGTCATTCAAGTTATTACAAAAAAGAGGAAAATATTGTGAAACTACTCCCTTGGTGATAGGACTTTTTGAAGCTATAAAAATTATTACTTGAGGTGAGTGATACACGTATTTAATGTAGATATCCTATTATATATAATAATGTATAAAACATCCATTATTTTCCAATACAAAATATAGGTTATTGACATATAAATATCAATTGATTTAATTTAAAAAAAACCTATATATTACGATTTTGATATATATTAATGACGATTACCATTTCAAAATCTTTTGTTTTAACCTGCATTAACATTATAAACTAAAAGACTGGACATATGATCAATAAAGATATAATATTTTTTGATGTACTTATTGAATTAAATAATATATACATAAGGAAATCTTTTGTATATAAAAATAATGTGAGGAATTAATTTAATCATTTCTGAAGGTATGAGTAGAATGTTTTCCGTTTTCGAATATAGTAATGATGACCGACTCTAGTAGACAACACAATGAACTTCTCAAAACAAATTTCTCCAAGTATTTTATACCATATGATGCATTGAAGGTCTTAAATATATTTTTTAAATGTCAATTTGTGATGAATGGGTGATGTTTTGTTTTATTAAATATATGGCATTATTTATTATCTGTAGAGGAGACTATACTGTTATTAAAAATCGGGCCAAATATATATGAAATATTATAATATATATATATTCCGGATTCGTAACATTCCGGTGCAGATATAAATATTATCTTAAGATTCCATTTGTTCGTTCCGTTCAATATTTCCGTTCCGCGGAACGCCGTTCAATTTTGCGTTCCGTTCAAAAATTGGATTTCAAAAAAAACTCATAAGAAGGCTCTTTACTTTTCACTGCATCCTCGTATGTATCAGCTATAAAATGTTAAACAGGCCTAAAAGTTTCGGCTTGAAGTTAGTTGGCGCAATTGAAGTTCCAAAAACTTTACAAACTTCGATAATATATTTAAGATATAAAATAATTGAACCAGAGGCTCGACCCGAAAAATTAACATATTTTTTTACCCCGACCCAAAAATGTCAAACGTGTAAAAATCCCACCCACATATGGTTCACCGAATTTCTCGGTCTGTACTAATCATAATTATTGCTTTATCTGAGAATCATTACGAAAAGTTTATTTGTTTACAATCTTCAGAATAACATTAGTTTATAAATTAAACTATTTATTTGCTACTAGAAAGAGTTGTTTTTCGAGATTTTCATTTCCTATCTTTTGCCTTATCCTTCGCAATAAAAGTTTAGATTGGAGAAAAGGCCCTCCGAACTGGCACTACTGGGAAGTATAACATTATATCGAATGAAAATCTTTTTTTATCCTTTTATAAGCATAATTGATTCCATTGCCTCAGACACATCGGTTAAGAAGCGGTCAACCTCCTGCTTAGCTGAGTCAGTCTTCTTCAGCCTCTTGGCTGCTGGTTCTTGCGAAAGTTGACTAGAAGGAAAATTTCCCAGTTCTTGGTCTCTTCAGTAAAAAAAATTCTTGCTAACTCTTGTTTTGCAATGTCTGAAATTACCATTTCCCTACGTTCAAAGTAGCTCCAAATCTTCGTTGATCCCAAAAGAGAGTGCATCAATTAAACCATACACCTGATCAGCTCCCTCTCCTCAGTTTGGAGGTCAGAACGATAATGATCGAAAGGGATAACGAACGGAATAAATAACTTCTGTTAGGAACTAAACAATTAAATTTAGTGTCCGACAACAAAGTGATAAAAATGTATAATACATACTAAAATCGAGGTTGGGTGATTTCCTCTTGAATATTATTTGAACGGAACGCAAAAAGACAAATTTTAGCGTTCCGTTCATCGTTCCGTTCAATTTTTCCGTTCTGTTCATCGTTCCGTTCAATTTCTACCGTTCCGCGGAATGCCGTTAATTTTACGTTCCGTTCACAGCCCTCTCTATCTCTCTCTATATATATATATATACTATAAATAAATATAAATATTTGAATAAACTTTCGTTAACTTAAATAAATATAATTTCTTACATGTATTTTAGGTTTCTATATAAAAACATGTTATATTTAATCCCAGCCTCTTTGACAACTACCATTTCCTACGTAAAGCAACAAGTATATGCAATGCGTAAACGAAACAGAAACATGATGTTGAAACAATAAATAAGTTTTATTAGATCTAGGTTCTTTATCGGGACATTACAACAGATTGGATTATATCTATTGAAGAAGGACAAATTGTTGGTAACTAAAGAAAATCAAACTGATGAAGCCAAATCTATAAACTTACTCTTCGAGGCTTAAAGCGTACATCGCAAAAGCATTAACGGATGGGGCTCAATTATAATCATAGTACGTCTGTACAATTATGATAGCTAGAGCATTATTCAACACTATAAACCAAGATTGGGAACATATGTGAACAGGAATGGGACTTTGCGGGAACCTTTATGAATAAAATCTTTGAGTTCTGTGCGATATTTTAGAACATTGAACTTTATAATTTCTTAAACATGTTTTTTGTGTATTTTATTCATTTATTCGGTTCAATCAACTCCCACCATTTTTGTTCTTAAGTACAAGAGTATATTTTTAGGACACTTCATTGAACAATAAATTCATATATATTTTTTTACCATTATTGAGCAAACTTAAAATAGTAAACTAATCAAATTTTAAATATTTTTTAACCCACCTGTTGTCAAGAATTTTTTTTTGTTTATCGCTGTTCTCTTTTTAATGGAGTAGAACGGTCTTCAAGGGGCATTTAATTATAACGTTCATTTATGTTTTAATGGTACAACTTTCCACTTTAATGGTTATATATATGTATATGAATAGAAAATATCGCTTGCATTATAGTTCTTTAATACGACTTTTGATCAAATACAAATTGAGTTTCTTGGGGTAAAATTTGATACCGGCTTCACTACAGCACCCCACAACATCAACGTCGCAAAGGCAGCAGCAAAACGGGCCGCACTCATCTCCAGGTTGGCAGTGCACTTACCAAGAGGTAAATACCTACGGCAGCTGGCCAAGGGATTGATGATTGGCAAGATTTCTTATGCTGCCGCAGCTGTGGCAATTACTCGATTCGATAATGAATGCAAGGGGCCAAATGCCGCACACAGGGCTGTGCAGGTTGCCATAAATGACGCCGCCAGGAACATCGTTGGATGTAAGAGGCGGGATCACATCCACATCGGGGACCTCCTTGAGAGAGCAGGCCTTCCCTCCCTCAACGAGGTGGCCGCCAAGGCGGTGGTCATGGAGACTTGGAAATGTTTTTACTCCAGCGACGGGGGCGGCGGTGCCAGGAACCCGATTGGTGATTTCGTCTTCCCCATCCTGAGGAGGCCCATGAGGTCCACAACTTCAGTGGCGTACCCACTTGGGAGGGAGACAGCTACTTTTGCATGTCACGCAATATCTGTGTGGAACTTATCTAAGGCCTTGAGGTCGGCCACTACCCTTCACACAGCCAGGACCGCAGCTAGGGCCATTGGACGCAGCGTCCCCATATAACCCATTCTGCATGGGCATTTTGTTTTTATTTGTTTTTATTTATTTTATATTTTTTATATAATTTTATTGTTTCTTTATTTATTTATATATTTCAGACTAGTTACAAATGTAACTAATATGCCTAATGGCAAGAAATATACTCGATTACACACACCCCGTCACTTCTATAATCACTGCCATAGGATTCATAACCATTTGTAATGCATGTATACAATTGTCTTTCCCACCAAAATATTTACTTCAAAGCTTTATGATTAATTTATAATTTAACGAAGTAAAAATTATTAAACTAAGTGTCGTAATCTTGTGAACTTAACTATTATTTAAGAAATGTCTTGAAGGATAAGTCAAAAAATTGACTATGCTACTCAAATAAGTAAAATATTTTTTGTTATGACGGGAATATTATCATACATTTATTTTTAACCTTTATTTGCAATTTTAGTATTTGCAACTAATGGATTTCTTTCATAAGACAATGAACTAAAAAAAAAAACAAAATTGCGGATTACAAATTACTCCTTCAATGTGTTACTCAGTGTGATAAATATTTAACTTTATTTATAACTCCTCGAAGTTTTTCTCAAAACAATATTATCAATTAGTTACAAATGAGATAGAGCTCAACTATTTCGAACAAAGGATAATAAGTATAAAATGTAAGGTACTTCAAAAAGATTATAAATAATTTGTAATTGTATTTTTCGAAAAAGCAAATAACATTCATATATTGAAAGTGCAATGTTTCTGTTACTTAACCGAACTGACGTATATTTTATTTTTATATTGTTATTCCTTTTCTTGATAAACTATGACAATTTTTAATATATAGACCAAATGCTGGGCATTACCCGACCTGTTTTAACAGTTAAAAGTAAATGACCATGCTCAAGTAAATATATGGTTTCTCCTCTGTATTCTTTCAGAGAGGATTTATATATATATATATTCATGAGTTAATATCAAATAAACTTTACTGTATATATATGATTTTTGATATTTAATAATGAGTTCAAACTTTGAAGTGAATGTTTAATGTTATGTAAGTATTTAATAAATAAAATCGTTCAGAGAGGATTTTATATATATATATATATATTCATGAGTTAATATCAAATAACTTACCGTAATATATATGATTTTGATATTTAATAATGAGTTCAAACTTTGAAGTGAATGTTTAATGTTATGTAAGTATTTAATAAATAAAATACAATAAAGATGTTGTTCTTGCAGGTAAGAATTAATAATAAATTTCATTTATCCTGCATTATATTTACACTTCAACATACCTTGCTTGTTTTTATTTCAATGGAAGAATTCTATTATAAACTAAAAAAATATCTTTTTTAATTTGTACAGTCAAACTCAGCTATATGTTTCAGCGTTTTATTTTTCCCCTTGAATCAGCTATTTTATACAGATATTAGTAATGTCTCAACTTTAGGATCTCTATGTTACAAAAATGTTTATCTACGTATTTCTAAACTATAATTATAATTGTCAATAAGTCTTCCTGTGTGCGTCTCATATACTGTAATATGTAGTCTGTTTGGACGTTAATGCAAGGAAGCAAAAAACATAATTATCTCTTGTGCAAAAAGTCATAATAATTACGATGTTTGGAAGAGGATAGTTTTATAGTCCAGGAGGGTTGTCTAACTGTTATAAGTTAATAGCATAGAGAACATCATCGTCGAAGTAAAGAAGAAAAAAGTTTCACCGTTGAAACGATTTCTCTTCGTGGATAAGGAATGTAACAAACATTAGTATTATTCTCATCACAGGGCGTTTGATGATTCAGCAATCATTTTACATCTTCTTTATATTATTTGCCAAAGGACAAGATTTTTGTTTTACTTTAACTTTTTATAACAACCGGGAAGTTTCATTTAAAGTATATCTTTGAAGTTCGTTAATATAGGCCTTAATTGGCTTAGCACAAAGTTGCGCACAAAATTCACTTGATTATTATGTCTGGTGAACTCGTCTTTATGTTTATAGTGAGCAAATGTAATCATAACCACGGCAAAAATTATTGGAAATGTTTGATATGTTTATTATTGTTATTAATGGTCGACATATTTATCGACTATGATTGGACGTTTTGCATACTCAAAAAAAACCAGTTAAACTTGGCTTCAATGGTGGCCAACCACTGTTCTAAATTGAAGCCAATCTCTAGAGAACTAACTTTAAAATCAGACTCAATAGCTTAAATTACTCTTTATCAACTGTCAAACATATACAAGATAGCTTAATTAAAATTATACAAGCTATTTTTATATGATGTTTGTGTTTAATGTTAATGAAAAATATTATTTCAATAACATATATTTTTCTAATAAAAAAATGGTTAAAAATATATTTTCATTTCAAATCTTTACAATGTGCTTCAATTATTTGTGTGTATTATATTTGCCTTGCAGATAATGGAGAAACAGCGATCCTCTAGGTCGAAGCCTTTTCTTCCTCGACTTCTAACATATTAGCTGCGATGGACGGCGACGGATGTAAGAGATCTCGGAGCGAAGTGGACATCAGCCGTGGTTTCATTCCCTCAGACATGAAAGATCCGAATAAAAAGAAAATTCTTGATGATCTTACCATAAAATCTTCCTTTCCTCGGACGAGGAAAAGCTACAAAAGAAAAACAAAGCTCTGGTAATGTAGGTGGGAAGCGACAGTCGAGGCCGAAATATTTTTATGAAAAGGTAAGGAACTGAGAGAAAATGATTACAATTTATATATGTGTAAATATTTATACTTTTGCATATTTTGAGTAAATTAAATCAATGAAGAGTATTTCAGTTCAAAAACTATTGTATTTCTTACACTGCAAACATTTTAAAAAACTTATGATAGAATGATTTGTCCTCAGACCTTTATAAAAAATAAATGATTTTTTATGACGTAAATAATGCCAAAAACTGGTTTCTTGAGAATAGAAAAGGAAAATGCTATATTATTTGTCCAAAGTATTCAATTGCATTTATGCCTTTTAATTCCTTTCATATTTATGTGTTTCCTTAAAATGACGTCAATGACTAATTTTTGAAATTACTTATCCTAAGACCTTGGTATTTAGACATTATCAAGGTATAACAACTTTTATCCTTTGATCGTTCCGTCAAATTCAGTAATACATTATATCATAGTTTATTATAAACATAAATAAGTGACATTTGTTGACTTATATACACAGAAGATACTCCAATCCAGTGGGGGATTTTTTCATCATATATATGTATATATAAACAACAAATAAACTTGGCAATTTTAAGGACTAAAAATACTTTATAATCCTTGCAAGCATCGTTAAAAATAACGTGTCTAAGGAGTATTTTATGGTAGTTCTCTGTAAATTCATCAATAAACATAACTATTTAATTGGTAACTATATATATATATATATATATCAATAAGCAGCTTTAATTATTTGCATTTTTCTAACGAGAATGTATTTTTTAGTTCAATCCCCTCAATAAATGTAGGGTTATGTTGACTTACATTTTTCTCATTCATCCCTACTATTGATCATTCCTGTGTAGAGATATCTTTTTGTCTCATTCTTTCTTTTAACCCGCAGATTGGTGGGAGTACGTATGTGAACACAACATCTGTGTCAAAGGCGTCGGATTCCGAAGTCAGATCTCCTTCTGTATCATCTGCCTCCTCTCAAAAACGTAATGTACCACCTACATACATAAATATCTACGTACACCTACTAATAGGAGTACGATAAGGATCTCAAACTGTTTTTAATATGTCAGTTGTTCGCTCTCTTAATGAAAGAGGTCATGTGGCTGTTGATAAAGTCTTAGGTTTATTAGATCAATTGTTTCTGAAACATCTAGGATATTTTGTACTAATAAAAACAATTTAGAAATAAAACCCCATGCTATAAAGCTATGGATGTCTCGATAGCATTATTATGTTAGAAAGCCTCCTATTGACCTATTTATTTGTTTGTACCTTTGTGAATGGTTGAGTGTCATCCATTATGTTGAACATCGGCATTATAGCATTATAATTAATTAAAGGGACGTCGGATCTTTTTAATGAGGCTATAAGACCTTCATCCCTTCTGCAAAACGGGATCCTTTTTGACATGATATCTCATATCTGTAAACTTTTAATAGGCAAATTTTTATTATTCTATCCTGCGTATTTTTTTCCTTTTTTTATTAAGAGTTTTATTTATTAGCTACAATCCATACAGTGTAAAAAATAACAATGCACTAGAATGTATGAGATAAAAAACACATCTGCAGACAGTTACGTTAAAAACAAACATAAATTAGCATTATAACATACGTATTAAGTTATCGTAAATATTAGCTCGCCATTGAAGAAAAAAAAATACGACTGGCGTCCTGTTTTTATTCCTACATTTAAACAAAAGGAAGTGGATTAGCTCGGTAGTTTAGCTTAGACTCTCAATGTTAAGGCGTATGTTCGATTGAGAGGAAAGTCAATATTGAATAGATCATTGAAAATATCCATTTTCAATGGACAAATCTTAATATTATAATTATTGTTGTTATTCAAAAGGACAACTGAACAAATGGGTAAAAATATCATAGAGCGTATAACTCTCTTAAAGTGTTTTTTTAAATCCAATGATTTAATTGATTATTTTTAACTTATTGGCTTTGACACATACTCTATTGAATATCTATCCTTTACGTATGTATGTATATCAATGTATGAATAAATGATAAATATGCACAGTATTGGCTATGGTTTAATTTTTTATAGAACCATCCTAAATCTTTATAATTTTTTTTGTATAAAGATGTTCTAAAATCATATAATAACATTCAACTGTTTGCCTTCTTTGGTTTGATTTAGTTGTAAATAAGTCATTCCATACTTCCATTATGTAATAGTAAATTTTATTTTTAAATTTATTCGAATTCGGAGGTATATAGGTAGATATAAGTCCGTATTAATTTAGAAGCATATCCATGTGTATTTTCATGGGTCAAACATAATGATGAGTTTTTGGTTGAGCTTATATGCTTCAATTAATCGTATCATTCTTTTATGAATGAGCATATTGAGAATTTTTGATTCAAATAAGGTTCAAAGAAGAAAAAAAATACATGTCATAAATAATATAATATTTTTTGGTTTTATAAGAATATTTATCCTTTACGTTAGGGTGATTCGTAATTCATGTTTTTCGGATTTGAGAGTCGGCACCTCCCGAATTTTATCTGAATACATAGAGATCATCTTGTAAAAGTTTAAACGAAATCAAATAACGTTAAGTGCCTCCTCAACGGACCCAAATATTTATGTAGTAGTATTTTTACCATTAAATCACCTTTCATGTCCTCAATATAATACAATTTCAAAATAATTGACTTGGAAAATGTAGGTAGGATCTTAAGGATTCCAATTTATTTTTTTATATAAATATTAAATACACGAATAATTAAAGTGATTAAATTAGTCCTTTTTATAGAATACATCGATTTATAAGAAATTTCCAATAAAAAAAACGTGAACTAAGGATCACCCTACAATACATTATCATCATACCTTTTCAAGAATCTCATGTTTCACTATTTCATTAATGAGAGCATATGTAATTTTTCCTTATGTAAGCATTCATTAGGTTTTATTATCAATAAAGAGAAAAGAGTTGATGGTTGTCAAACATCCTCTTTGTTAGACATAATTGGGGTACCAACTAAAGTGTCGAATGCTTTTATAGGTAATCCGAACCAAATGTACACAGATAGTTCCTACTATCATCCACAGCATCACCCCAGCGTGGCCGAACAAGTGAAAATGGCACATCAGCTATCCTCCTCTCTCTTTGACGATGCTAACAAAAAGAGCCAAGGACAGGAAATGTTCTTCAAGCGTGTCAAAACAACAGGTGAGATCTATGAGCCCAGAGATAAAGATGTGTAGAAACTATGACAATGTTTTATTAAAAGAAAATACGTACAAAGAAAATTAAATATTATTTGTATTATCTTATTTTTTACAAGATATATTAAGATATATTTTATTAAAATATCTTAAATGAATTTTCGTAGAGTGTGCACGTTTGATGATCTCAATTTTTCATTTCTATTATACCCCTTATGGTTATATTACGCATAATATGCACAAAATATCAGCTACTTTGTGGATATAATTAAGTTCTTCTTATTTTTTATATGGCATTACAAATATATATTAAAAATGTATTGCTTAATATGTTCGATCAAAAAACCGTTTCAAAATTAAGAGACGGATTATGTGTCAAATAAAGAATAATTGTAATAATTACATAAAAACAAAACTATTTGAAACAATAATATCAGTATACAGTTCTATTAAGTTGCCTAAATATCTGTGATTACATACCCATCTTTGTCTCTCTAATGCAAATGAACACACTCAAAATATAACTTGAAATAAATATTTGTTAAATATCAACACAAAAAAACATCCTTTCTTAAACCCCTGGCATTTTAAATGCATACAACCTTCAAATAGTTGCATGTATGTAAAAGAGTAACAGCTACTCTTTTTTTGGCTTACTGCGTCATATTTCATTAATTAATATATAGCAAAACTCCAAATAAGATAAATGTCGGACAATAACTAATTATTCAGCAAGGCTACGAGTTGTTCAAGGATTAATTTTATTATTCATCCCAAGAATAATATTTTAACACACACACACACACATATATATATATATATATATATATATATATATATATATATATATATATATATATATATATATATATATAATATATAAAATGACAAAAAAAACAAAAAATTAGGTTTTTTTATTCGACAATATGTACTTATTCGTCTTCTTCCTACTGACTATATAAAGAAAACGTATTTTCCCAGACTAGTAGTGTTATATTTTTAAACCCTTTTGATGGGAAATAATTCCTTTCTAAGAAAACGTCATCACTTATTCAGAATGAGGAATAATGTAAAAAGTGGTTTTCAGAGGTTGCAATTATGATCATGCTTCTTTTTTCAGACCCTTCAAATAAAAACAAGAACCCATCTCGTGGGAGTTCCTCTCGCGCAGCTCCCAATATGAAACTCGTCATGAATCCAGAGGGGAAGCTCCACGATTGGACGGAGTTGCCCAAAGAGGACCTCAACGAACTCTCTCGAATCGCCTCCGCTCACTTTAACTCTCAGAACAATAACCGAAACAACACGGTTCCAGTCACTTTTCATCATACAAGGATATATTCGAGTCCCGACGCAACATTTTCTCACACGTCATGACGACTCACAACAGCCACAACCTCAACAACAATCACTCACCTCACGCTGGACACCAAACAATAATAGAAATAATCGAAACATCCTTGTGTCCGGCAATCAATGCTATAAGGAGTCACTTGGGCCCAGCCAGCAAGGCTACGAAATCCTCAGATCCAAAACAGCACCCTCCATTGCTCGCCCTAATCTCCCCAAACGGGGAAGCAGCAAGACTGCCGTGGCTGCATACGACAACAGACCTCCATTAAACCGATTCTTCGTTTAAAGAAATGTTTCTATGAAACCGGAATGTTATTTATTTATATTTAAAGCAATGAACAATTGATTCTTCTAATACGTATTTGTTAAAAAGTAATTAGTATTAATTTATTTGCAATTATTTCATTCAGTATTTGATTAAATGACGTGCATTCAATAGTTACCACATCCCGAAATTACATTAAATTGGCGGAACTTTCTCATTTTCCCTTAGAGTGGAACCTCTCTAAAGAGAAAGTTGAAATAATTTATCTTGTGTATTGATCATTCAGGATGTATATGTATTTTTAAATTTAGTGATGATGTCATTTCCAGGAGTTTCTTTTAGGAAATGAAAGATCATTGACTTTGACTCTTTGTTTGAACCGTATATTTTCGTTGTTAATCATATTTAGAGTCTCAATTTAAAATAAATTAGAGACTTTATAAGAGTTCACAATTATAGGGGTAATTAAGATTACCTTAGTAGAAGTTTAGTATAAACAACACAAGATAAATCTCTTAAATACCTTTCAATATTACTCATTAAGTCTCAAAATAAACGGATGATATTTAACCATTGATGCAATATTTTGTTTTCTTTAAAAACACACAGTTTATCATCTCATAAAACTAACAATTCATTTAAGATGGGCTCTGAACTATATGCTTAAAGAACATATTTTTAGAGCTCCCATGCTTATAAATTATGTAAAAGATTCTCTGATGATGATTACGAAGACAATAAACTGACGGCTCCCCTTGCTTCGAATAGTTCGATAACAGTGATTAGACGAAATAACACGGTTTATAATTATAAAAGTCTCCTCTTAATATTAAACATCTGTGCAATATTGTTAAATAAAGTATGAAAGACCAAAGAAAATATATTAACGTCTGTCTGAGAACATAAGTATGTAAATAATATTTTGTAAAACATTTTGTTTGAAAATGTGTCACCGATTGTTGTTTTACCGTTTTCTTACAACGATTATGAGAATAAAGTTGATGTATTAGTACTACTTAAACCAAATCAAAAAGTTATTACGTGATTCGTTGATATGAGTTTTGAAAAGAACAATATCAAACATAAACATATATTCCAGGACTTGTAGAAAGTATAAAAAAACAATTTTCTCTGTGGGATTGAAATTATATTTCTTTTGATAGTTTATATTCATGATAAATTTAAATTCTTTTTGAAGTATACAAAATATAAACGATTGACGATGTAGCTCTTTCATTGAAATGGCAAAATCTATTCATAAGAAATCCATATTAAAAAGACGAAACAAATTGAATAAGTTTTAAGCCAAACATATGTATACATATGATATATATAATAGGAAGTGTACAGGTGAGGGGAAAGGAATTACTTGCGTCAAATCAATGCAAGCTTATAAATAAATACAAGTTCATTATTGTCTACTGACCTCCTCAAGGAATTTAATTGTCATTTAATGGGACAAAATACGCTTTGCAAATAATCTCAAATAGGTGAGGGCATAATTAGGTGATTACCCTTGCCTTTGATCTTATTTTGCATTTAATCTCTAGATAGCCTGTCTGGATTTTTGCTTTTGTGTGTCTTAAAAACATGACTTACCATAGAATAAAGGTAATCTTCTAGTTGTTCGAGAGGATCAAATATTATTTTATAAAAACGGAGTTCTTAAACGAAGCAACGTTATTGTTCCATATGTTGGAGAAAAGGAGCAACAGAAAGAGTCAAGAGAGAGCAAATATCATATATTATATATATATATATATACGATTAGGCAAAAATAGAATACTTTGAATAAAACACCTCCGATAAAGAGATGGATGTTATCTTTATTGAATTACGGCACTGAGTGACTATAAAGAATGCAAGAATAAAACTCATATGACCTCGAACAACAGTTATTGCGTAGATGATAGTATTTATGTAAGCTCATTGTCTTCAAGACATTGACCTTGGAATTCATTGAAGGTCAAAATTATAAATTGTAACATAAATCATTTTCATGCCTTTCACTATTGTTACAGTTGAGTAGAAATTAGATATTAACTGCTGACTTTTCAAAGCTTTCAAAGATTTAATGCAGGAAGTATACGGGGATATGAAGATTTTTACGTCATATATCATCGATGTTCAGAAATAGGGTTTTCGTACATTTAAACATGCTATTTTCCTCATTTGATTACAAGAAGTATATATTGACGTGCGTGTAGGCTATGACATATAGGGCACTGATGTTTGACTCAGATTTAGAAACATTAATCCTACTTTAAGTCTATTTAGTCTAGAGCGGAGAGGGCAGAGGTTTGGCAGATATAGTGACAAGCTTAAAGAACAGAAGATTTATTACAACGAATATTTGTAAAAAGTAAGAAGTGAAAACAAACACACACTAACATTCGGTAGCCCTTTATGAGAATTGATGGACGAAAAAAATTGGTACTTTATGGGTCATCCTTGTATATTCATAGTCATTTTTATACGGGAATCCCCGTGATCAGTGTTGTTCCCTAACGCGCGTGCGAGTAATATTACTTAGTTATATTACTGCGCAATAACTAGAGAGAACAAACATAATAGATATTACTTTCAAGTAATAACTATGTAATATCCTAGTTACATATTACTTTCGTGAAAAAAATATTCGACAGGCATTTTTGATGAAAATTAATGAACTGTGAATGTATGTGACGTCACCCAATGGACATAATCCTGCTTATTAATAAAATTAAGAATGCACGTTAATATTGATATTTAAGACAGGGGATTCCATTAGACCCAAACACACAGACCACCCTTTTCGTAAGTTATGGAGGATTTTATCGTAAAGGAAATAAGTTCTCAAAGCCCTCGGCCCCACATGTCGATTGAGGCTTTTAGGATTGAAACCCACATCCAACCCTAATTAAGAATGAGAGGAACCCTAATTTACAATATTATACACCCAAGCCCTCGGGTCTCGCCTGCTGATATGGCTTTTTTTTGGGTGAACCCACCGCCATCCCTAATTTCAAATAGAGGAACCTCATTTACAATATATACACCCCAAGCCCTCGGGTTCCGCGTACTTATGAGAATCCTCAATTTAAAATTTTCCACATGCTATGTAAGCCTATGAGTTGGGTGTTTGAAGTCAGTATCAGTCAATAATATGATCGACTAAATCAGCAATATATAAACATAAAACACCTCAGTACAAGTATGACATTAGACTCAAAAAGGCCCTTCATATTTTGGTTATACAGGGGTATGAGTATGATGGGGTGTATGAGATTGAAAGTAAGGACTCCTTTCATACCTAGCCAGAGTTGGCGGTGGTTTTCAACCATAAATAATTGCCATAACGGCAGGAGCGACCCGAGGGCTTGGGGTATATGAGATTGAAAGTAAGGACTCCTTTTATACCTAGCAGAGTTGGCGGTGGTTTCACGTGTATAATATCGTCAATTAGGGTTCCTCTTATTCTTAAGAGGGTGGCGGTGGGTTTCAACCCTAAATAAAACCCTATATCAGCAGGCAGGACTGGAGGCATGGGGTGTATAATATTGTAAATTAGGGTTCCTCTCATTCTTAATCTGTGTGTTTCAACCCTAAAAGCCTCAATCGACATGTGGGGCCCGAGGGCTTTGGTTGGATAATTAAACCTATGCTCTCATAATGTCAAAAGTCATTAATTTAGTCTTTGAATTCACCGACTTTATCATGTTTGAGCCATGTGCTCACTTTATAATATCGCAATAACATATATCGATTATTATAAAAATGCAAACTAGGTTTGGTGAGGATTTTTACAAATCCTGTTTGAATTGCCTTTACTTATTGTTTCGGAATGCTCAAAAAAAGTAGTATATTACTCAAAGTAGTATATTACTTCTGTGAAGTAATAACTAATATTGGAAAAAGATATTACTACGCAGTAAAAAGTAGTATATTACTTACTACTTTCAAAGTAATATTCGACCAACCTGCCCGTGATATTATAGATTTGAAGAGAAGTAAGGAGACAAATGTTGATATTTTTTTCGGGATTATTTTTAAAACAAAAGTCACTGTTTTAACCATCAGAGATATAAAGATATAGAGAGCTGATTCCCTTCAATAGCAGAGAAACATCGTTCAACTGATTCTGTGTCCACTATACACAAAGTAATTTGAACTACGTCATCGTAAGCTGATCATAGAGATAGATTCTATCTCTATGATAGCTTACGATGACGTAGTTCAAATTACTTTGTTTATATTGGACACAAAATACAGATGATAGAATAAGCTCTCTATATCTTTTTATCTCTATGGTTTTAACATACTGAAGCAGCTCCAAGAAAGGACGAAAACATTTTTATTATAACAAAGATTCAGACCCTTTTAATAAAATTTGGGTAAAAAATGACCGATTTATTCACAGAGTTTGATGTTGTATAGTGTTTTTTTTTTGTTGTTGTGGCCAAATTTGAGAAAACTTTATTCTGTGTTAATCCGAACATTGAAAGGTGAAATAAAGATGTACTTGAGTACAAAAAGTAAATTTAGTCAACATATAAAGTGACTTTATCTTTATAAACACATAATCTATGGTAAGGGTGCTGAGTCCTGGTTCAGTAAATCTGACTGATGACGTCATAGTCCTCTCATTACGTCATTATAATATTATAACTTCCTTAATCTTACTTTTTTCGGAGAGAACTATAATTGATTTCATCATTTATCAACTGTAAACAACGAAATAGATTACCAAAAGAAATATATTTTTACATCAGTTTCTATTAACACTTTATGTATTAATAATTTTGAGTCATTAAGTAGTAACCTACATGTCGATTAAACACTTCTCTTGTTTATTGTTCTATTTAGTTTGATATCGATATAAGAAAATGTTCAAGCAAATAGAAAAAATAAGAAACGATACAAATTTTCTTAAAAAGTGTTTTGTGAAGGATGATAATAGATTATTCTAAAATATGATTTTTTGTCTGGCTTTATACTTCTTTTAAAAGGGCTTCACATTACCGATTTTAATATTTTTTAAATGCATTTTGATCGTTGCTTTATTTAAGTTTGTACTTTCATGCTTATATGTATATTTTGTAACATATTAATCAACTTTATAGCATACTACTTAGTTCTATTGAAAAAAAAATCATACGATAAATAAGTATTTTTTAGCCTATCCCTTAAACTTTGAGTTATTTCTAGAGATCATCAAAAATGACATTCTCCTACCGAACAAGGGGAATTCGAGCTTCTATACTTAAGACTGAAGCCCAAGTAAGCCAACAATACACGATTGCGTCTCTAAATTAGTCGAAAACTATCTAATTAGGTATTTGTATAGTTCTTAACTCAGAATGTAGATTATTCGTTTTTTATTATTGTAGAATATTTGGTTTTTGTTGATCAATCAAATAAAAAAACGTAGATTTGATAGAGCAGTTAAATTAATATTGATGTATGTAAAATGAAATTCTATGGATCCATAGAGGCGCAAAACTGCATTTCTTTTTAATCAAACTATTAATAGCATCATTTAATCTTAATATGTGTTTAGATACAGTTGGCAAAATAAGTATTTTTGTTTGAATATATGGTGAATGAGCACCTTATCTAATCTGAAGTCCATATAAGAAGAGTACGGCTTAAACTTAAGCTTTAGCGTATGATTCTTCATAATTTATGGAAATGTGATACATTGCAATGTATATATATATAAACTATTTGGCTTATTTTATCATATATAATATATATGCATCCATATAATATATGAAATCAAATGCATTCAACTCTTCTTATCGTAAATAAACCAAATCTTTAGGAGATTTTCAGATTTTTGTTTTGATAACCATTACAAATTTGAACTTAAGAAATGATGCTTAAATGCTGAAATTATATATATATAGATATAGTTAATATATATATATATTTATTTAATATATCTATTATCTTTTTTTTGAGCGTCCCGGCCGGCTCGGTGTCCCGGTTTTTTTAGACACCGGCCGGGACTTCAAATATTCTTTCGTTTATCATTCATAAAGTTTTTTAGAAAATAATTTCCAAAAAATCGTGGGACGTTTCTTTAGAATTGAATTTTTGAAAATATTATTTTCTAAAAAAAATGTCATTAATTTTTTTTGAGATTCTTTTCTTTAAAAAAAACGTCGTCACATCAGAATGTCGAAGGAACACAATATATATTAAGTCCCGCGAAAAAAGGTGTCCCGGTCGTTTCCTGATATATTTGTATATATTAATATATATATATATATATTCTTAACAACGCTCTAAGCCACAAATATCTTGGCTAACAAAACTTTGTTTTGTAATTATGAATAACAAAGACAAAAAAACTTTACATTATTAAAAAGTAATTATTATCGCATGCTTTACTTGCTTTTAATTAAAGGTCAATAATACTTAGTGTGGGGGAAATGCACTCCTCGTTTCAACCTGTGTTCAGGCTTCAATGCCTATGGGGATTTTTATCCATGAGAATACCACTATTAAGCCACATCATTCCTCTTTTGAAAGGGCCATGTTCAATGGAGCATCATCCATTGCACATTTCAACGATGGATTTTCCTTTTTGTTTGTTTGCATCATATATCAGAAAATGCACTGGAAGTGTTATCTAAACGCTTCTATATTTATTGGCAAGGGATATCATACAATCGTCAGATGACGCCCTTCCTGAAGATGAACAAGGATTGCAAAGGAGTTGGAGGTACTTATTCCCTCCGGAGAGAAGCACGGATCCTCTTAGTCCTCATCCGGTTAATGTCTCACTCCTATGAAATTCAATAATGCCTAGAAAGACGAACGGATCATTGACGTCACAACTGACGTCTCATCATAAAGAATCATACAACGTGATTGGACACCCAGCAATGGTGCAAAAAGGATTCATTCATAGGAACTTCTTCAATCTTGGAAGTGTAAAATTATATTACTACCTTAGCAACAAGATATTAATCATAATTAAGAAAATTATTAATATTATTAGGGAAGTATATATTATGAGTATCATATACTGGGGCACTGTAAAAAAAATATCGAAGCTATACTCATCAGGCTTGTTATTTCATATATTTTGGAATTTTAGCTAAATTTTAGGGCAATTGATGTATTGATTATATTTATAATATATTATATATATATATATATAGATATAATATATATATATATGTATATATATAGATATATAAATATATATATATAATATATAAATAATATGTATTTCGGAAATATAGCTAAATTTTAGGGCAGTTGATGGGTTTTTAGATTATATAGATATATATTTTTTAATGGTTAATTTTTTAGATATTTAATATTTAAATATAAGCGTCGAGTTTTGTCTTTACCGATAGTTTGAAAAATTTACTATCATTACAGATACATTGATCACTTCCAATTTGCAAAATAAGCAAAACCAAAGTGAAATGAAGTGGTATCTTTTTGTGCTTATTGAATAAACTCTTATCATTGAAAGGAGCTTTTGTCAATTATTATAGCACCCAAAATCAGCAAAGCAAATAATTGAAATAATAGTATAGTCACTATAAGGGATCTAATGATTTTAGTTCTGCTAAGATTACATAAAAGTCAAAAGTGTGTTTTTTTTCTCTTACTTATTCAAAACTATTTATAAATCTTGTAATCACTATATATATTTGAAAATGTTTATTATCATAGGAAAAGCAATTCGAGCCAGGAAGAAATA
>CP045900.1:15473244-15487976 GCA_013387185.1 Caligus rogercresseyi | reverse complement strand
TTTTTTACTCACATGGGTATTGAGACTAATAAAATGGCATTTGGTATTTTTAAAGGTTAGTTTTCTAAAAAAACAATTGTTTAAAATGCACTTTTTGGGTATGAAAAATAATGTTTTCAAATGTTTGTAGATTTGATGCTATTATTCCTTTTCTGTTTTATTAATCAAGTGTCGTAGAATTTTGTGTCAATTCATTATATATATATATAATAATAAATTATACATATATTCTATTATAAAAAATGGAAATAATTAAACCACTCTAATAACACAACCCAAACAATCTCACATAAAAAATAACATTAATTACCACAAGATTAACATAAAAACACTTGGATTCAAGATAGTGCTATAAGGTTTATCAATAATTAACTGTGATGTATATACATTTTATTATATTTTATATGTATACACAGTGCACTAAAATTAAAGAAAATAGATAAAGTAAGGAAGTCTTGAAATCCAGTGCCGATCAACTTGACAATATAAAAAGTACTCATAACAAATAAAAATATAAAAGTAAACAATACATTAAGGTTTTTGAAATTTCACTATTTTCATAGAAAAAATGTAAGTAATGGGATACATTAATTTTGAGTCAGTCGAAATTGAGTTACATATAATATTAGTTTCCAAATGAAATCTGAATTTTTTATTATGAAAATGATTATAACCCGTCAATTGCATTTTTTGGTATATAAATATAATGCAAAATAGAGGCATTATACACTCAGAAGTGCAAACCTCCGCCCCCGTCCTGAGCCTTCCGAGGCAAATTTTCACGACTGGGGAGGCGTAGAGGACGGGGAGGGTTCCCCTAGACGGAAATTCCGAGAGAAAGACGCTCCCGGCACCCAATTTCACAGCACAGCGACATCTATTGGCAGAGTTGGCTAACTTGAAATATTTATTAGTATTTAGCTCATTTGGCGTCCTTAATTCTGCACTCAGAGCTGCCAAAATTTAATCACTTCTTCCTTTGGCACTTCCAACAACTCCACAAAGTTTCATCCAAATCTGTTCAGTACTTTTTGAGTTATCCTGCTGACAAACCAACAAACCAACAAACGCCAGTGAAAAACTAGAGACATATATACACTCAGAGAGTGTGTACCTCCGCCGATCCCACAACATTCCCATTCAAACATTCTCCCTTTCACACGCCCGATTTTCTATCTCTAATCTTGTTTCCTCTCTGTTAGCTCATTTGCATATTAAAAAAAGCACTCAGAGACGGGAAGAGGAAGAAGTTTAAGCTACGTCACGGGTCATCATAGTCCTGAGCTGAAATATTGAACATAAGACGTCATGAATATTTTTTTAGCGTTGTTTCTTTCCTACTCCCTGAATAGAGCCCCCTTTCATTATTATTAGTAGATTTTATTTTTGCTCATTACCTCGGCGAAGGAGGTATTTTGTTTTCACTGGCCCTTTGTTGGTGTTGGTTTTTTAGTTTGTTGGTTTGTGGTGTGGTGTCAGCAGGATAACTCAAAAAGTAACTTGAACGGATTGGATGAAATTTGTGGAGTTGTTGGAAGTCGAAAAGGAAGAAGTTGATTAAATTTTTTTTGGCATCTCTGAGTGCAGAATTAAGGCGCAAATGAGCTAAATACTGCTAAATTTGCAAGTTAGCTACTCTGCCAATAGATGGTCGTTTTGCTGTTGAAATTTGGGTGCCGGGAGCGTCTTCCTCTAGGATTTCCGTCTAGGGGAACCCTCCCCCGTTCTCTACGCCTCCCCATCGTTGAAAATCCGCCTCGGAAGGCTCATGACGGCGGAGGTTTGCACTCTCTGAGTGTATATATGCTCTAGTTTTGCATTTAAAAAACACTTAGAGTGCCAAAATTTTATCACTTTTCCTTTTGGCATTTCCAACAACTCCACAAAGTCATTTGAATCCGTTCAGTACTTTTTGCGTTATCCGCTGACAACCAACAAACAAAAACCAACAAACGCCAGTGAAAACAATACCTCCTTCGGCGGATTGGTAACAATACCTACTTCGGCGGAGGTAATATTGATATAGATAAAAAGAGACAAAGGGAAATGAAAATAGGCAGGCATTAAAAAAACATTTAAACACATTAAATATTATGAGGGGATGAGCCGTTCTTAATCCCTTCGATGAACTTATTGTTGGTCGTTGAGGTATCCGATATTACTTCATAGCAATCCAGGAGGACAGACTCATCCCTTATGTATACTTTTTTTTTTTCATTCCCATCCTTCTTACCCTCATTGCTATCTAATTTTGTGCAAAAGTTTGTCCAGGCCCAAAGGAATCCTTGTTGTCTTTGTGGATGCTGCATATAGACAACATAAATAAATAGACGACTTCTTCCGCCTAATGGTGAGGTACGAATGAGTCATTCGTATATTTCCAAATCGTCCCTAAAACAATTGATTTAAAAATGCTGAAGTATATCATATATATCAGGCTTGTGAGCGTTAAGCTTTTTTGCGTTCAGCGTTCCGTTCAGCGTTTTTTTTTTAATAGAAAAATATTTTCCAACAAAAAGTACTGCGTAGTCATGACTTTTTTTTAGAAAAAGAATTTCCGAAAAAAGTACTGCGTAGTGATGACCTTTTTTTAGAATAGCAGTTTCCAAAAAAAGTAATGCGTGGTGATAACGTTTTTTTTTAAAGAAAAGAATTTCCCAAAAAAGTACTGCGTTGTGATGACTTTTTTTTTCTTTAGACAATAATTCCCAAAAATTAATGCGTAGTGATGACTTTTTTTTAGAAAATAATTTCCGAAAAAGTACTGCGTAGTGATGACGTTTTTTTTTTTTAGAAAAGAATTTCCAAAAAAAGTACTGTGTAGTGATGAGTTTTTTTTTAGAAAAGAATTCCAAAAAAGTACTGCATAGTGATGATGTTTTTCCGAAAAAAGTCAAGAAATGTTTGGAAAAATTGAACGCTGAAAGCAAAACTCTTTTTTTTTGCGTTCAACGTCAGCGTTCAAATAAAAGTTGCGTTCCGTTCAGCGTTCCGTTCATTGAACGTGCGTTCAGCTGAACGCGTTCAATTTTGCGTTCCGTTCACAAGCCTGTATATTATATATATGTAGCATTTATGTATATCTAGTGACAACTTATAAACAATATAGTTGATTACTAAATATATGATAATAAAAAACTGATTCTTTCCATAAATATACTTTATTTATTACCTCCGCCGAAGGAGGTATTGTTTCTCACTGGCGTTGGTTTGTTGGTTGGTTGTTTGTCTGTCAGCAGGATAATTCAAAAAGTGCGGAACAGATTCGGATGAAAACTTTGTGGAGTTGTTGGAAATGCCAAAAGGAACAAGTGATTAAATTTTGGCATCTCTGAGTGCTTCTTTAAGATGCAAAATGAGCTAAATACTAATAAATATTTCAAGTTAGCCTACCCTGCCAATAGATTGCACTGTGTGCTGTGCTCTCCTCTTTGATGACGTCAGTTTCTTTTTCTTTCCATGTACTCTAGAGTGTAAATAAAGGGACAGTGCGTAGAGGGTTGGAAATGACAAAAAGACCAAGTGATTCATTTGGTGGGGATCGGCGGAGGTTTGCACTCTCTGAGTGCTTCTAGTTATATCTTGTCTTTTACTCGTATTAAAAAAAATCATATAAGCCGGTATTCAAATAATTATTTTCGAATTGGCATATGCGGCAAGGGGGGAGGGATAAAAAATGAAGTTTATTTTCTCATCGATTTTATAAGCATTGAAGAACCAGGAACTCATCTCGTAGGATATTTTTCTAAAAAAGTGAAATTTTAACCGGTTTAAGGTTTATATATATATATATATATATATACCCAAAAAATCCAGTAAATCGTGTTTAAGTGCCTTATTGTAAGATTGAAGGCATCAAGTAAATAGTGAAAAAATCTAATATAATGTCGAAAATTTCTTGTATTAGCGCTTGAAAGAATTCAGATATTAGTCATGTCCCAGTTCGCAATGTTGGGGCGCAGGTTCGAATCCCGAGAGGGGATGGTCATTTTTGGTCTACCTCATTCATAAGATCCTAGGTTCGAAGACTAACGTTCACGTTATAATGCTTAGTTATATACAGTCGAATGCATTCTGTCGAACCGTATAGGCAAAAAAACAAAAAAGCATCTCAATACCTGAAAGATTTCAAGTTCTTTGGGTCTGTCCTGAAAAAAAAAAAGAATATTGAAATCAACGGATAGTATTGCCGATGGTGCAAAATTTACTGCTCAATTCCAAATTTAAGGACAATTCCTAAAATCTCAGCTTCCTTGCATGAATTATGGATTTTTATTAAACAATATTTTCCATGCATCTGTAGATTGTCCAATCCTAAAGGCGGTTACGCGTTTCATAAAACTTAACTATTGTGAAACTGAAGACAATTCCTCAAATGTTATTCTTGGTGTCTTTAATCTTTAGCAAAAAAAAACCTCCCAGTCACAAAGCAATTGAATCCGAAATAGAAAATCTCTGATTGCATAAAAAAATACAGCTTACAAGAAAAAAGACATAAGACTTATCCTCATTGGTGCTGCTGCCCCCACTCTACATTGAGGTCAAATCCTGATTTGTAAGTGTTTACATGGAAATGGGCTGGAGCCATCATTAAATTATATCCAAACTGTTCAAAATTCCATTGGAACGATATCAAGAGGATTTTAAGAATGCATCGCCATCTTGTATTGAATACAAATTAGTTTTGTCATTGTTTATATACATATGGATTCTATCTGGTTTTAATTTTTTAATACATATGTAATGTTCATTGATGTTTTTTTACGTAAATGTCCAGATTTTATTTTATTTCTATGTTATCGGTAGGTTTTAGTATATTTTTTTCACACTGTATTCTTCATTGCAGTTACAGAATAAAATTATTTTAACCATTGAAAGAAAAGAAAATTCAGATATTAAGTTCGAACTAAGTTATTTATATATTTTAATGCTTATTTATATTTTCATCGATGCAACTACACTGAACCATATGAGGGAGAAAATAAAATTTTTCTTAGAGTTTCATGCTACTCTCCCCAGTCAACCACCAGCTTGAATCCTCGATACCCGAAACCATTGATGCCGAACGCCATATAAGGAACAACTATTTCCGAGGATAGGCTTTCCATCAAATCCTATAATATTTCCTCTAATAAAACATAATTTCGCCATGCCAATGCTATCAATATATGTTTTTGTATTAAATTTATAAACTCCTTTGTAAAGAGGCCGTTTATTGTAGATTGTCTAGCATTAACATGGCGTATGTAGGCAGAAAATATATTCAATGGGAAGAGGGGGGGGGGGGGTTAAAGGGTCTCATCCTTACAAAGGATTCAAGAAAATGGAATGCAAAAGGGGGCTATTCGTGTATATATACAATGTATATACATTAAACTAACACATTGGATAAAGCAACATTCCTTAAATGCTTTTCCATACTCCATACTATATGTTTTTTTCCATAACAAAGATTGGCGCTGAGGCTTTTATGCTGTTGAGATGTATAATATATATATATCCCAAGTTTAAATAGAGGAATCCCAATTCAGTATGATATGAACGAAATCCTGGTTATTTGGAGAGCATACCAATTCCTTTCTTGCTTGTAAAGGGCTATTCCTTTTTCTTCTTCCAACATACAATGATCCTTATGGTGTAAAAGCAACAAACTGATGGATCTCACCTTTCAAACGAATAGAATATTAAGTAACATATACGAATACGACTCTGGAAGGGAAGCTATAGGATATATCTAGGTATTTATACATGTAACAGAGAAAGCCTCCTAATTAATTCAATTATGATTGGAAGCGTACATGAGAAATAACATCCCCTATCTGGATGATTTCTAGAGTCGGTAGCTAAGACCTTATTTTGGTGTAGTCTCTCAATACCTTTTAGAGGGCTTTCATTACTTGAATAATTTCTTTGCAAAATCAAAATGCAGACCTTACTGGAGGATGCTTTTAAATCCAATAGGTTCAGTTAGAAAAAAAAATCATTCAACAAAGGTACGAAAAGTCAAATTGCCCGCATCGTATTGTATAAATCGTATACTGACGTTTAATAAATAGTGAAATGAGTGTCGTATGAGATCAATATCTGATTGTCAAATCAAACAAAGATTGTTTTAAAATCATTTCAATCAATATCCATACAGACTTCCAAACACAATTGGTGGAAAAGAAACGCCCTAACAAAAATGAAAATATCTTATTGATATAATGGGCATAGGTTCACTAGTTAGGGATCCCCGTTGTAGTCGTTTTATTTGTAAATAATTTTCATTCATTGAATAACATTTTTGGCCATGCAAATTCTATTACCTCTTCATAACAGTAATAATTTAATTAAACACCATAATAATAAAATAATTATGTGCAGAAGTAATATGCCCCAAAAAAGATGACAATTAAAAAAAATATATAAAATAGTTCTAACTATTAATGACAAAGTTTTATTAGAAAGTAAAATATTGAGATTAAGACCTGAAAATGAGAAAATAAATAAAGGATTAAATTGGGGTTCAAAGACAGAAAATTATGTTTGTCATGTGCATCATTTTTCTTCGTTTCAAGGCTTCAACACATCTTTCACTAAAAAGCACATATACCTGCATTGCACACTGTATCAAGTATCCATACAAATTTAGATCTAGAGATATATTTGTGAATATATATAATATATATATATATATATGTAGGTGTGTATATATATCTTCCATAAGTATAGGATTACATTTTTCTTTAGGAGCTAAACACAAAACTTTTTACTCATTAATGAAAGACTATGAAACCTAATATTTCATCAGGGCTATGTGACGATGCAAATTAGTTTCATCAGTCTTTAGGCTATGTAGTTAAGAGTTGCTGTCACTGTTAATTTTAATTTATAAAAATACCAAGTTTCTTGAATAATTACCGTCGTAAGACGAAAAAGACTCAAATTTGTGTTATATAAAAATTTCTGGACCATACCTGTAGATCGTTGCACATTGTCCACCTAATCAAATCATAGGATATTTGTCCGCCGGAATATGATTACAAAAAAATCTAGTTTTATCCATAAGTATCAGTGATTGAATTCCAAGTGTCAGACGAATCCAAAAGCTTTCTTGCAGTAAGCTTCATTGCAAAACGATTTGTGTTGCTCTCAGCAAGGTGGAAAATATCCCTCCGTAGAGTACAGAATATCATCTAAGCCTTCATTCATCAATGAATCACTTCATTTATCTTATGTTTTTTGTATATATTATAAACAATCGGTGTATTTTCGATCTCCACGCAAAAAAAGAAAGATTTCCAACCATTGGTTTCAATTTCTTCCCTAAGAAATAAAGTATCCCAATCTGCGTCACTTTGAATAGTTTTTTTTAGACTGGTACGTTACTTTCTGTCGTAGTTGGGACTGATATCTTTGCCCCAGCCGTTGGGCACAATTAGCATTGGAGAGGGGTCAATTTGAGCCGAAGAGCTGCTGATATCCATTCAACAGCACTTTCTTTTAAATATAGTTTAATCCCGTAGCCTAGTGTACATATTTATTTGCATATTTCTTAAGATATTGTAGTAAACACAGCTGATTCACTTTGTGGAATTTATTATTATAACTTGTCAAAAAGTGGATGATGTCGTCAATTACATGGACGAAAGGGGGAGAATTTATTATTCTTTTTTATCCTGAAAGTTGAGAAGGGGAAAAGTGGATAAAGTTTTTTTTCTTATTATTATTTGTATCCCTTTCATATCTCCATGTATCAATATTCTTGAGGTGAAGACATGTATCTAGATGGGCAAGGGGGGATCAATTTTTATATTCTCTCTCCCTTTTTTTCTCCTTCGATCATCATGACGCACAAAAGGTGGATGAAAATTACGGATTCTCTCCATTGTCCTAAAGAAAAACTTTATTTTTTAAATCAAAGCCTGCTGAGGTCACACTGCAGATGGATTCTCATTAGCCTCTTGTGACTTATTTGACTGACCAATATCTTTCCTTATACATAAAAAGTACCAAAGTTAGATACCCGTGTGTAACGAATATTTAAATATTAGTCTTTCACATAATTTTTTTTCCCACATATTTTTTTTCCCACATATTTAGTATTTTTTACGAATAAACACTTTTTTGGAAATTTAGAAAAAAGAATTTTTTCTTTCATAATATCAGGTGATATAAATAACTTTTTTTTCTCTTTTTAGAAAAATTGCTGAACTTATTTTCACATTTTTATAATTTTCTCCTTCATTCCCTTCTTTTGTTATTTTTAGACAGAAACAATGTACGCCTAAATTTATGGCGGCTTTTGAATAAATTACTTCTAGTGATTATTTTGTCAATCCAGGTTTTCCCTTTAAAAAGAAAGAGTTATACTTGGTCCATATTAATTATTTCATTTTAGCAATCCATGTTACTGTACTGGACCCCAATTGTGCAAGACCTTTTTGTCCAGTATCATTCCTTGGAAAAGCTGAGCAATCCGATCCTCAAAAGTTGTTTTTTTGAAAATACATTGCTATATCAATACCTGACGAGTCGTCCCTGAGGAAGATATACTTGCATGAATATTTCTCAGAAATCATGGAAAAGATCCGTCCTGAGCTGTACGGTCAGCCTTTGTGGATAAGCCGCTTGATGGTAGCATTGATGTAGTTGGGCGCGAAGTTGTCAACGTCCTAATTGGGCGTTTAGATGAGAACTCCTTTCATGTTCCATTTGTGTTAAATGGTCATTTGTTTCCCACTTCTGACTCAAACACCATGACTAGGATCGTCAATGATACTCTCAGAATGATTGATCCTCAGTTTGAGGCCAGCTTGGCAAAAATTCTCGTGACTGATGCAGCTGAGTATATGAGGAAGAGTGGACAAGACATTAGGGTCTTTTATCCGTCTCTATGCATGTGATATTTATTTTTCATTTGCTTCATCGTGTGGCGGATAAGGTCAATACCATTTTGGCGGACGTAAATAGTCTCATTTCTTCGGTAAAGAATGTATTCCTCAAAGCCCCATCTCGACGAGCTGAATTCAGAAATGTTGCCCTGGCCTAGAGCTCCCCCCAATTATGACCAGATAGGGAACCTGGATCCGGGCAGCTTTTTGATATGGTCAGAATTTTGAGCAAGTTAAAGCGTCGGGGGTATATTTGACCCTTACGATGCCAAATGTATATCCGTGGTCGGCAATTTTTTTAAATGAAAAGCATCCTAGTTTGACTTAACATTTATTGGCAATTCAATTATCATTTCTGCTAGATTCAATTATCATTTCTGCTAGATTCAATTATCATTTCTGCTAGATTCAATTACCAGCCTGGAGACCGCTGAAATAACACTTGAAGATGACTCAGAATCTTTGAAGATGCTGAGGAAAGGATCCGAAAGATTCCAGGTGACGCCGGAGAGGCTTTAAAACTAAGATGGATTAACGTTGTAAAGAAAATCCTGCCCTACCAGCATTGAGAGAGGTACGCGATGTGCTGCTAGGTAAGCCAAGAGCTGTTCTTCCAGATGGATGAGCCCATTGATGGAGCTATTCTAAAATATTGTCCCATTACTTCGGTAGATGTGAAGATATCATTTTCGAGCTAGAAATGTTTTATGGGACCGTCGCCAAAACCTCAATGAGAAAAATTTACAGAGATTATTGGATGTCACTGTTTTTATGAAAGAATACATTCACTGTTAAATGAAATTTGTAGTATATATATTAACATTTTTTTAAACATTTTTTGCTCTTTTGGGTAACATTAAAAAACATTTTTTGGCAAAAATCATCACATTTTTTTTCGCTCTCTAGTTATTACGGGATTGTATTGTTCTATGTTTAAGGATTTCGAGGAAAATGATATGGAAAAATTGTCGAAATAAAAGATGCCGGAAATAGAAAATGAGCAATAATTAGTAAATTAAAATGCCAACAAAAGAAATTACAAGTAATTGCAATACTATAAATTAAGATTTAACTTAAAGTGAGTCGAATTCAAATACTTAATTACATTTAAGTATACTATTCATTTTCTCATCGACTAAATGCAATTGATGAAATTGCCTCCCCATGAAATGATTCATTTTGAGCCATCGAAGGTCACAAAATCAGATTAATATTTTAATGAGTCATAGCAATCATAAATGTCATTATTACCTCTTAATTAATACATATTTATATCCTTCAAACCTCAATGTTTCCAAATGTATCCATTTGTGTAATCAGTTTTTTTTATCATCACTTCTTCCGAACTCAATGCTTAAGATATTTACAAAAAAAACCTTTTATGAAAAAAAAAAAACTTTAATGAGCCAATGGGGAATAACGCTATAAAAATACATACATTTGAAGCGTTGAAATATTAGACAAAATAATTATTATCACGAGAAGCCTGCAATGAATTCATTAGCAGCATACGTAGCAATATAAAACAGCCATTTAGACAATAAAATAATTAGAGAAAAAGGGGTAGACGAGAAATTTATAAATATAAATATATACTGAATACAAAATGAGAGGAAATAATTAAGAAGGCGTTTTATTTTCATTTTGTTGACTGGCTAGGAGGTCATACTGATAAATAAAATATATCTAAGAGAGCATAAAAAGATCTTGAAATGATTAATAGATTAGATGAATGTGTTCAACGTGTTTGTAAACATGATGGCCCTTTGGAGAAGGTCAAAGCAGAGCTTCAACGCTTTGTGGTTCTTGCAAATTCATCCCTGAGTTGGATGATGATATATTAGTATGTAGAATTGTTAGTTTGTTTTGTGTACATGAATAGAAGGTCGATTTAATTACGTAAATAAAAAAGTTGTTTTTTTATTATTATCTCAATGACAATGAGGTTTAATGGCTTTAAATAAAAGCAAAAACAATGGAGTCGGTCTATGTAAATAAGTTTGATGGGATAGATTAATATATATACCATATATATATACATATATATATATATATATATATATATATATATATATATATATATATATATATATATATAGAGCTGCGAATACCGAATGTAAATCGGTATTCTATACTATCCACGGTATATTTCAAATACCGAACCGACTATACAATATTCGGTAGAAATATCGAATACCGTACCAATTTCAATCGGTACGGTATATTTAAAAGTATGACTTTTGTAGCAATTACATAGAGACATAAAGATATAGAGAGCTTATTCCCTTCATAGCAGAGAAACATCGTTCACTGTCGCTTTGCCCAAGCGTCCCTTGTGTGAAGAACTGGAACTTCGAAAATAAGTAACAACTATAACTTAAAGAATTATAATCAGATACATAATATACATTCAATAAAAGCTTATGCATGCATTGAATACTACAGTACCTGAAAGTGCATAAATATCGGACAATAAGAGACAGTAAAAAAATCTATAGCCTTCCTTTTCCTACAAAAATCCAAGTACATATATAATTTATATAGATTAGTATGTATTGAATTTCCAATAATCTGTAATAAATTATAACAAATTAATGTATTTAATTGTCCTTTGTTAAAAGCTGTCCGATATGAAATGTATATGAAGAAGTAAAGCAGATACATAATAAATTTCCCTTTCTTTTAATTAACCGTACCGAATATCGATCGATACTGTAGATATATAATAAAAATACCGAATATAGAGCCGCGGTAGATTTTTCTACCGAATCCCAGCTCTGATATATAATATAAATATATATATAATCAAGGGTTCAGGTTTGAATCCTTGAAATGGGCGGTTAACCTCTTTGGTAATGAGAGGAAATTGACTTATATATTTTATATACATCCATAATCTTGCTATGATTTTTTTTTAATACAACGTTGTGTCCTCGTAATTTCATATTTCTAAATTATGTAGTAAAATTATAATATTATATTAAAAGCAAATGAACTTTTTGGAAACAAAATATAAGATCATAAATGGTTTGGTCTAAGAATTTATAGTCATATTTATATCTCGATTTCGGTATACTAATATGTGACTATTGTTAGGGGTAGGAGGTATGGGGTCATATCTTCAAAATATGCATTGTACCATTTTTTTGGACCATTATGGTAAAAATAAGAAGAATCCAAAAAAAAAATTTAATTTTATGCATTTTTGGCGGTTTGCCGCCCAAAAAACCACAAAAACGATATTTGGGCCCTGAGATACCTCTGAAAATCAAATATTGATCACTTAAGGCCGGTTTTCTGGTCCCAGGCAACCCCCAATTGCTATGAATGGTTATGAATACTTAAGGGGAGTATGGTAAATCATTGTTCCATCAGTTTTGGGGTGTTTGGAGTCCTTCAGGGCATAAAATTACCCAAAAATGGCCAAAAATTTGCCGCCCAAAAAACCATTTTTTGGCCCCCCGAGCCCAAAATCGACGTGAAATTTCTTGTGTTTGAGTGCAGGGCTCTTGAATATGTGAAAAATTTATCACTATTGTTAAAAAATATGTTAAAATTGGTCTTTTTAAATGTGAGTAAGACATGTGGGACTTATTTGAGCTGATCAGTATCCTTTTTTAGAACAGGCCTTGATAAAAAAATTCACATTATTTCTTAGTAATTCAATTTATTGCCATTATGTGTGATTTTTTATCTAGCTTTGTCAGCCAAAATGATATATACACTTGATAATGACCTTTTGAGCTAATGAGCTTTTATTTCCTTTTCAGGGTGTAATCAGTGAAGAAGAGCAGCATCAATGATGAACATGGGTGAGAGAATCATCTTCGTGTTGGGGGACAAACTTCCCACTATTTACGATGTCGCGATCTCCATATACAATGTAGTGTCAAAACCGAATTCTGGAGGGATGAAAAATTGTATTCAGGCATACGTCACGGCACTAATCAATGTTTGGATCAAATCATTTGGTAAAAAACACCTGATCACACGCACACCGATAACCAAAAAAGTGGAGACCATAATCAAACATTATCAGAATAATGTGTACATAGAAGCCACTCGCAGAAAGCCAAAACATAAGGGTGAAGTTATGCTGAAAAAGAGTGTCCGGCAACTTAATCGTGAGTGGAGTCGAAAATCAATATCGTGGTCAAAGAAGCAGAAATCCCTGATTAATGGACTTTTCGATATTGGGTGCAATATGGACAAGCTGACAGGAGACGAGAGAGAATTCTACATCGACCAACAGGCAACACGTATTGGAAGTCTGAGCAAAGAAATTGATACTGAGTTTGCCATTGAGGAGCAGCAGGAGGAAGAGCAAAGAGCTGAAGCTACAGCTAATGCAAAATGGAGCTGCAATACATGATGGATGTAGAAGATGAGGTAAATGATGAGACAGATTTTGCGCACAGAGTTGTCTTACTACCGCGACACCCACAAAGCTGATGTAATCCAACAGCCAGATCTGTTCAGGGTCAACAATATCAGTTCCGATGATCAACTGCTGAACTTCTGTGCCCTTCTGTCTGGAAATGATCCTATGTCTGGTTACGTCAATCTCCCCTCCAACAAAGATGTTCTTAAACTTCTGCCATCGTGCGAAACAAATCAGCCAACAGGAGATGAAGATGAAGAGCGTATATCAGTCGGCATGATGTATATCACTCTCGTATCTGAAGGTGATGTGAACACTTGGTACCTTGCAGTTTGTACTGAGGAATGCAGTGGAACATACAACATGGATTTCTTACAGCGTGTGGACAAAAGTTCTAACTTGATATGGAAGCATCCATCAAAACCTGACAGAGCAACACTTCGACCAGAATCGATTATTCAATGTGTCATTGATGGTGATTGGGATGTATCGAAACAACGGAACATGACTTTTACCTTGAGGAACCACACCTATGTTGACACACTAGTGATGGATTGTACATAGTAGTGTCTTACTTTCATTAAAAACACTTCTTAGACTGTGTAGCATTTCTCCTCAGCTTTTACTAAAACTTAAACTCAACGTATTATCTGCTGTTTTTGCAACCCTCAAGTGAAATGCAGTGAAATGGGAACTATTTTCAAAGTTTAAGAGTATATATTTTTTCTAATATATTGTAGATTATTACATTTTGTCCACAGATGTCTTATTAAAATATGCTGAGAACTTGATTTTATTTTACTTCACCCAACTCATCTTGCTTCAGAGCTTCAGGCAGTACTGGAGAACTTCTAAGGTCCTATACAATGAGTCCTATCAGTCTGTTTATGGTAAAATTAGGCTTATTTTGGCCCTTTTTATGCCCTGGAGGACCCCCAAAACCCATAAAATACTGGAATAATGCTTTGATATGCTGGTTTAAACTATATGCATCCATTCATAGCCATTGGGAATGTCTCGAGACCGCCAGAGTACTCAATAGCGGGATAATACAGATTTGGGGCAAATTTTCGGTAATTTTTGGCCATTTTTGGGTAATTTTATGCCCTGAAGGACTCCAAACACCCCAAAACTGATGGAACAATGATTTACCATACTCCCCTTAAGTATTCATAACCATTCATAGCAATTGGGGGTTGCCTGGGACCAGAAAACCGGCCTTAAGTGATCAATATTGGATTTTCAGAGGTATCTCAGGGCCCAAATATCGTTTTTGTGGTTTTTTGGGCGGCAAACCGCCAAAAATGCATAAAATTAATTTTTTTTTTGGATTCTTCTTATTTTTACCATAATGGTCCAAAAAAATGGTACAATGCATAATTTGAAGATATGACCCCAAAATCATGCCATACCTCCTACCCCTACTATTTTAAATAGTAAATAGAAAAACAATTATCTTGTAGAGATAGGAAGGA
>CP045900.1:15458439-15473144 GCA_013387185.1 Caligus rogercresseyi | reverse complement strand
GTGTTTTTAGACACCGGCAGGGACTTAAATATTTTCTTTCGTTTGTTATTCATAAAGTGACGACGGTTTTTAGAAAGGAATTTTCGAAATATTCTTTTATACAAAAACATCTTCGCTATTTCTGAGAATTGTTTTTCGGGGGGGGGGGGAATTATTTTCTATAAAAGTCGTCACTTCGAATGTCGAAGGAACGAAAATATATATTATGTCCCGGCCCGGCTTAAAAATTTAAGTCCCGGCCGGGCCCGGCGAAAAAAGGTGTCCCGTCGTTTCCTGATAGATATATATATATATATTATATATTATACTATATATATATATACAGGTCTTGCAGGTAAATCCGCACAAAGTTCAACTTTGTCCAGATCCATAAGGAGTGCAAGTAGAGCTTAGATATTGCACATGTGGAAGTTTCGTAAATGTACTGTCGAATTGCACCCGAAAACCAAACAAATACACTGATACGGAGATGGAGCACACCCGGAGGAAACGGTCATCGAGTTGCTGTGCGCAGGGCTCCGTCCTGCAGCCATCATCAGGTTACTCAAGTACCTCAAGAGACGGTCTACGACATCACTAAGAAGTGGGAGGAGTCAGGGATGTCCAAGAGGAAGGAGCACAAGCCCAGAGTGACCGGATCTGACGCCTACATTTGTGGCTGGTCTACAGAGATCCATCAAGGCCAATCCGGGGACGCCCATGTCCATCCTCGCCAGGAAGCGTGGGCTCCACTTGTCGTCGTCCCCTGGATGGACTCTGTGGCCTCCGGGACCCCGTATGCTTACCAGCAGGACTCGGCGCCAGCCTACAAGGCCAACTTGTGCAGTCCTGGCTGAAGAAGAATGTGCCCAACTTCTGGGACTTCAACACCTGGCCCCCCAACAGCCCCGACCTGAACCCATGCGACTACTACTTGTATGGGAAGTTGGAGAGGGAGGTGTGCGCCACACACCACAGCATTTTGGCGTCCCTGAAGGCCTCCATCAAGTCGGAAATGACAAGCTGTATCCTGCGGAGGTCTCCACGGCCTGTGGGAGGTTCAGGCATCGTTTGAGGGCATCCTTGAGGTTGAGGCGGCCATATTGAATAGTAATCTTGTAGTATGTCTAATAAACATATTTCTAATTCAAAATAGGTATCACTTTTGTTCCCATTTTGATCTGGAGGATATTGAACTTTGTACGGATTTACCTGCAAGACCCTGTATATACATTATCTTATATTCAAATATATTCTTAATTTTCTACATATTCCCCATCAAAAGTATTTAAAATATAAGAATCATAATACTAAGGAATAATAAACCTATTAACAGATTACCATAGTGTTCACTACAATTATAAGACAGGTCTTCTGTATGATAGCAATTATAATACTACATATATACCTATGTAGACGAAGGCATTGAGAATGATAATCCAAAAATCCTTAATATGAATGAGGAATACGGAAGCTATAATTAGGGTTTTTGGTTTGGAGCTTCCCTCTTTTGTCTCTCCTAGTAAACGCCTCTTTCCTTAAACACCATTCCTTCATAGCATCATATAGCCAGTCATATCTCTAGACATTTTTTAGTGTTTTTGTATACGTAAAAAATATTGTATGTACACAAAAACCCAGAAATACAAATAATGGTTATTATACATGAGTTCTTAATTGGCAAAGAATACGAAGAAGCCTTGATGTATCCACTTTGGCAGTAGTCAGTCACGGAATAAAATGCCAATGTATGTTGTTTTAGAATGTATTACACTATTTTTTCGGAAGTATTACGTTATTTTATCAAAGTGGAAGCCTTCACTTTCGATGTTGACTTAAATATGGGTCGGAACTGTACAAAGACTCTCTTGAGGAAATCCTTGCTCATCGTCACTCATTTCTCGTTGATGAGGACCCTGATTGCCACAAGTATTAAGATCAAAGTTTGACTGGGGGGACACAAGTAAGTTGATGATTAGAGGTCGACAAGGTTCTAATTTATCCATGCCAGTGTATTCTTTGTCATTGGGTTCATGTACTCGTGCGTACGCCCAAATAGAGACGGGAGTCATCTTACCGGTGTCAGCGTATCGTGATTGAATGAAGTACTTTCATGACTTTTAACAGAATCAGATATTATACTTTTCAAAAAAATTGCTGAATTTTCTTTAAGATATTTGTAAGAGCTTTAAATAAACCTACCTTAAGCATACTATATATATACCTATATATATATATAATATAACTTATAAAATTGTAGAAATAAAACAACTAAATTATAATTTTGTAGGGCCAAAACTTTATTATAACAGGAAAAAATAATCCTCTAACATGATTTTTAAATTATTCCTCTCATTTGTTGCTCTATTATTTGCATCAATTTTCGTTGAAGTTTTCGAGCACTATAACCGGAATCTCAAGAAATACTAGCTTAATATTTTCATTCATATGCTTCAATCATCCCTGGTTTATTCACTTAGAATTTTGCTTTTAGTTAGGCTCGAAGAAAAAAGTCCTAACGATCTGGTTCACTGGGCAAAACGTAAAATTAATTGCTCACCAAAATGATATCCCAATTAGTTATCATGTACGCTGTATGGTCTAGTTGGAACCAAATATTAGTGGGGACCATGTGCCTCAATTTGAGGTACCAAAAAGTATGTTACCATGACGTGATAACGTTCTCCGTTTAAGGTAACGTATTAACAATGTTTTTGGGAAAATATGGATCGATAATTCCACCAGCCCACAAGCATAAACAACTGTTTTTTCAATAAATGTAATGGATGTTTTGATACATTTTGTTTGATACTCTTTACCTCACACACGGCCAGTTTTCTAATTTAGATAGCCTTTGAACCAGAAATGAGACTCATTTCTGAACAAAATTTGGTTCGGAAAACAGATTTTTGGATACGTTCAAAAGCCCATTTACTGAGCACAGGAAGCAAACGAATGTCTGACAACTTCAACTCTTGCATGAACTATATTTTTTTTGTAGAACTTGGAATCCAAATATTTTTTCATAATATGGCCAGGTTGTTGCAAATGAAAGGCAGAGTTGTTGAGAGTGGTGGAGAATCGGCTAAGCTCTAAGCTACAGCCACAATATTTTCTACACTGCTGCCCTTCCCGTCGGAGCATCCACCATTGCTAAGCACCTCATAATATATAATATGATACTTAATTTATTTGGGTTAAAAAATGACCAGGAGAATCTCTTTTTGATCCAGACTTTCCTTACTCTAAGAATCCGCCTTCTTATAAGCACTTTATATATTAATACGAGAGCTGGGATTCGGTAGAAAAATCTACCGCCAGTTCGATATTCGGTATATACCGAATACCAATCGATATCGGTATTCGGTAGATTGGAAAGAGAGAGAAATTTTTTATGTATCTCCTTTTACTTCTTCATATGCATATCATATCGGACAGTTTATAACAAAGGACAATTAAATACATCATTTGTTATAATTCATTAGAGATTATTTAAAATTCAATAAATACTAATCTTATATAAATTATATAGTACTTGGATTTGTAGGAAATGGAAGGCTATAGATTTTTTTATTTACTGTCTCTTATTGTCCGATATTAAATGCACTTTCAGGTACTCTAGTATTCAATGCATGGCATAAGCTTATATTGAATGTCTATTTATGTATCTGTTCTATAATACTATAAGTTATAGTTGTTTATTTATTTTCTATGTTCAAGTTTATCACACAAGGGAGCGCTTGGGCAAGGCGACAGTTGAACGATGTTTGTCTGCTATTAATGCTCTCTATATCTTTATGTCTCTATGTGAATGCTACAAAAGTCATACTTTCAAATATACCGTACCGATTGACTATTTTTATTCGGTAGTTTCTACTGAATATTGTAGAATCGGTTTGATATTTGAAATCTACCGTCGGTAATATCGAATACCGATTTACTTTCGGTAGTCGCAGCTCTGACTAATACACATAGTAGATAACACTGCCGTGGGCGACATATCGTGATTGATTGTGCAACAAATGCATAGAGTGTGCAAACAAAATGAACTTGTAAATTGTTGCATGTGCACTGGGAGAAGGACAACTCTGAGTGTGGATGGATCATATCTCATAATTAAGATAAGCATCAGAGTATGACATGAAGATTTACCATTTGCAAGGGGGAGAGGAGGGATGTATCTTCTTCTTCGTCATTAAATGATGTAATTAAGCAAGAACTGCAGTTGAAGCTCTTTTTCTCACACAGAAAAAAATAACAAAGGGATAATTAGATACTTCCTTTTACATACATATGAAAGATATGGTAGTGCACAGCCAGGGACTATTGAGTGCATGTTCACTCGGAGATACACATTAAGATGTTTTTTATAATAAATCAACCATACAGTGTGTAGAGAAAAGCCTAAAAATATCATGAGAATCATAAAATATATTGTTAATAGCTTTATTTTAAATTATAAAACCAAAAAGTCAGGATCATACTTTAATGCCCTTGTCTTAAAATGATGATATGTATTCGCATTTTTTAAATACATTTAAAAACATCTATGTTATGTATAAAAGGTATTTCAACCCTTCTAGAGTATTGTTAGAACATTAACATCCCCCATGTATCCTTCAATCGCACGAAGAAGCAAGGGAGTTAAAATGATCACTCTTGTCGATAAGCACGGTTATCTACAGTAATACATAAAGCCCGTATCTATCAACGTTAACTTGATGCAAGTCCATATACCAAAAATCAAAAATTGCGTGTTCAAATCTTAATATTTACAAGCAAACCCTTTTTTTCTACGAATGAAAAGGTCAGTAAGATCATCTAAACCAAAAAGCATGATTACGGTCCTTATGCTAAAGACGATTTCCGTTGAATGCATTTCCATCGAACCAAAATACGTAATTGTGATAACTTAATGATAGGGGAATACTTCGTCAAAATCATATTGTACTCTTCATTTATATCCATTCGGGGTATCAACCTAAGTCACACAGACAAACTGATTTGATTAATAATTGTTTTCTACATTTTTTAAGCCAGTAAGAACTGGGCTAAAGAAATTCACTGAATTCACAATTGAAAAGTTTAAAGACTGCCAACCAGTATTATTGTTTTATATATAATATAATATATTGTGTGTGGTGTGTGTGTATATATATATGTGTGTGTATATATGTAACATATATATATATATATGTGTGTGTGTGTGTGTATGTACCTATATATATATAATAAGTTATATAGATATATATATATCAGGCTTGTGAGCGTTCAGCTTTTTTTGCGTTCAGAGTTCCGTTCAGCGTTCAAAAAAATTAGCGTTCCTTCAATGTTTTTGCGTTCAGCGTTCCGTTAGCGTTCAAATATTACAAATGTACTGCGTAGTGATGACGTTTTTTTTTGAGAAAATAATTTCAAAAAAAGTACTGCGTAGTGATGACGTTTTTTTTTAGAAAAGAATTTCCAAAAAAAGTACTGCGTAGTGATTGACGTTTTTTTTTTTTTAGAAAAGATTTCCAAAAAAGTACTGCGTAGTGCTGACGGGTTTTTTTTTGAAAAGAATTTCCAAAAAAAGTACTGCGTATGAAGATTTTTCAAAAAGATTGATGACATTTCCCGAAAAAAAAGTCAAATAAAGTTTGGAAAAATTGAACGCTGAACGAAAAACTCTTTTTTTGGCGTTCACGTTCAGCGTTCATAAAATTCGTTCCGTTCATTGAACGTGCGTTCAGCTGAACGCCGTTCAATTTGCGTTCCGTTCACAAGCCTGATATATAAATATATATATATATATATATGTGTGTATTTATATATATACCTATATATTTTTTTTATATTATATATATATATATCATATTTGTGATAGGTGAAAACCCGAAAGCCCATTGGAAGTGGAATTGTGACCTCAAACTGTCATAATTATGATAGCCAGAACCTGGAGGTTTGTTTAAAACTCTTATATTCCATTAAAATGCTACAATGAACTCTGAGATCCCTCAAAACATAATTGTTGTACATTATATGCTTACTAAGAATTTCCAGGGAGCCATACACATGTTGTGGGGCTATACTTTCAGTGGGTCCTCAGAAAAGTATGTGCCGGGTCCTTTCTAAGATATGTCCACCTTAAAGGTTTTTGAAAAATATCCGTCATAAAAAGACGGATATTTTTACTGCCTACGACTTCATTATAAAACCATAGAGATCCAAGTAGTTCATGTTGAGAGACACCCTGTTCTTAAATGGATGTAAACTGTTTAATCAACCTCATTAATAATTCCCTGGACACATTACCAGGGTGCCATTAAACCATGTATGATGAATCACGCCATTGTTCCCCATTCCTCCAACCGTGTGATGTGCCTAAGGAAAAATAATCTATAAATAATTATTTGTCTGTCTCTCATGATAAATGATACATTTATTTCGCGTGGATGACTCACGGCTCATATGTTTATGTTGCAAATAAGAAAAATATAAAACATTTTGCAACCACAGTACGTAGTTTGAACTATCATTCTAATGAAATATTGCTTCTGAGTTTTAATAAGGTTGCATTGAAATTATTTATAGAAATGCTTTTAAAAGTATATGCATCAATAGGTTTAATGTTTATTGATATTAAAATGGTTAAATATATATTTTTTATTATTTTTTTTGTACACCCGTACAACATTTATTTTAACTATATGATATTACCGTTACATCCAAATCTGAGATACATAAAATAAATTGTGACATTTTAACATCGAAAATGTTAAAATATATTTATTTATTTATACTAAAATACAGAATAAGTGCGGTGTGGCCAGAACAAGGGAGACACTGACATCATTAATCAGATATACAGGGCTGGGATTGAACACCCTACTATATATAAGGTTTATTGATAAACCAGGTACGCCCATATTGCCATATGAGCTGACTTTTGCTTGCCGGCAATTTTGTTATGACGTCACGCCGGCAAGGGGAAAGAAAATACACTTATTAATGTTATATTTATTTTATTCTTATTTTATATTTATTATATATATGCTGTAAATAATATATATATATATTGATAAACAAGTTACGTCGATTTTGCCATATGAGCTGACTTTTTGCTTGCCGGCGATTTTGATGACGTCACACCGACAAGGGAAAAGAATAACATTTATTTATTATTCTGATTAATATTATATATATATTATAGGCACGGAAACGCCAGCAGTGCTTCATGTAGCGAGAAAATAAATATTATATCGACTCTGCAGATTACAATAAGAGTGTTTATTCTAAATAAATGAATGTTTGGTGATATGTATTTATGGCAAGAATAGATTTTTTATTTTGTTATATTTATATATTTTTAAATCTATGTATTTTACTCACAAACCAAAATTATTTCGGCCTTTAAATTTACAATCTTGTCAAAGGACCTTAACTACATGAGTGCCTGATAACAATGTATAACGTATTGTAAACCTGATATTTTACTTCAAACGAAGTTAATCTTATTGCTATCAATGGTCTTCAAATAATTTCTTACTTTTTAAGGGGGAATTACATCATCTTCGATAATATAATTTATGCAAAGTTGAATAAAGTTGGGGTTACCTCAATCGGTAATTTTTTTGCTATTTGGTGCGATAGAATTGCATCCCACTGGATATTAAAACGCATTATAGCGCTAAAATTAGTCCCTTTGAGACTAGATCGCTTTAACACAACGCGCTGAGCTATCGCACTCCAAATCGTTTACTACTCTATAAATTATGTACTCATCGTTTAGGGTCCACTAATAAGAAAATATTTTCTATTAATACCTCTTATCGTCAACGTGGAACTCCATTTATCGTCAAATGAAACAAATCAAGCATTTATTCTTTCCATGAAATTAAAAGGTCACTTTTTCAAATCATAGTAAAAGTAAAAGTAAATAGTGCATATGGCATTTGGTAATATAATACGTGCCTTTAAGGATGAAATGCTTATTTTCGAGTTGATATCTCAACAATTGTGTATTTTATAGTATAACGCCAAATATTTATTTTATCCATAACATATATATTTTCCTTCATCCAATATCCTTCGAGAACAAAGTCCCTGTTTGTTATTCTTTGTTATCTTTAAGTTGCCCTTTATGTCTAAGCTTAAAAATAGACACAATGTAAAGTTTCATAATTCGAATTAATTCTGTAGGAATGTAAAACTCCAAAGTATAATTTATATATTTTATATATATTTAGTGTTACTCAAGTAGATACTTGAGGTTGGTATATATTATATTATGATCTATGTTGATGCTCCAGGCATGAGATAAAATGTGAATGAGCCTCGCTCAAATGAAAATCGCTCCAAAAATCCTCGCGCAATAGAAAAATCGCTCTATCTCAACTCGCGCAAAATGATAGGGCGCCGTATTTAACTCATTATTAACGAGAGTTTTCTCAACCACACTCTGCTCTATCATATGCATTATCTTGAATAATGATGCGCATTGTTTTGCGTGGGTAGGAATACAATGATCCTCTGGATGAACAAATGAAGAAGACTATAAATGACCATTAAAATGCCTATTTTTACCGCTTATGGAAAGCCTCTTCGTTCACAAATATGGTCTTAAGAAAGTTTTTAACATATTTTCTTTTAAATAAATATCTTTTGAGATCACTCAATCTTGGGATCATATTGTGGTGGTAATATCTCTGATATAGAAAAAAAAGTAGAGAAATCACATATGCTTAGAGAATATTTCCGTTTTTGTTGCCAGGAGAGTCACAATCCATTTTTTTACTTTCTCAAATAAGAATTAGGCTTATTTCAACATATATCTGTAGCTTTAAAAAAAGACAATTAAGTCGACTTTGTACGACTATTTGTAAAGGCAATCACGACCTGAGAGTTACATGAATTGTTGGAACAGTTAAGCCGGTAGATAGTTGCATGGCAGGGATTATGCGCCTTGATTTCATAACTTCATATCTGGCATAACACATTTCTATAGGTCAATACGGGAATACTATAGCTGGAATAGGAACTTCGTTCTTTTAACTCAAAGTTTATCTACTTTCGTAAAAAAAAGGAAAAGGAGGGATTCCTATTAGAAATTTACTTCCTTTCCCTTTTTTTACGAAGGTAGTTAAATTTTGACATATAAAGGAGGAAGTGTCTATTCCAGCTTATACCTAGTATCCTGGTCGATGTTATCAAGGAGGAAAAACAATTGAATAAAAAAAAAACATAAAAGCACACGAAAGAGGCTAAACAATTATTGGTTTCAACAAAAACTGATATAAGATTTAATGATTGCACTATTTAGCATAATTTATTTTATATATATACTAGCCCATGCCGCTCCGCGGCTGTTGCTAGGCCCTCGGGCGGGTGGGTGGCCTACGGCCACAGCATATACAGGTAACCTATCTTTGGATAATATGGATAATTATTGAGCAAGGGTTGAACCTTGCATCAAACAATGAAGTTTTTGAAGCTATGCTGGGGAGACGTCGTATAGAAAGAAGTTTTATGATATGAGTATTTTTCAAAAAAAGTAGAGGGAAAAATTTTTATTCTCCAGTAAATTCGGATTAAGTTCCTCTCCTATAACTACAACTATATACATATGTATTTATTTACTTATTTTCCCCTTCTCTTACTTAAAAAAAAACCTCTATCGTCTCATTTAAAAAAGGGGGCACAGATACTTAGCAACGTGCAGCGAGGCAATATGAAGTAAAGACTTATGGCACTAAAAAGTTTAAGGAATTTATATATCTTGTATTACATATATTACTTCTAAGAAATAACGCCAACTTAAAACCTCTCTGTGAGCTAAGACAAAATGCTCTTCTCCGTAAGACCTTCTTCATGATTTGGAGGGAAATCAACATTATAAACATTGCGCGGGAAACTTTTTCATGAGGTTATCGTATTCATGAGTACATGTCAAATATGTTTATTCATAGAGCTTCTCCCTTCTCTTTCTTTTTACTTCGGAGCGCGTCCACTTGTGCTTCCTGTGAGAAAAGGGGGAAGAGTTTGAAGTATTCAAACTGGTTGATAAGATGTGAACCCAACATAGAGATATTAAGATATAGAGAGCTGATTGGATCCTTCAGAAAATAACGTCATTGCGACCGTAAAAAACTTCTAAAAAGATATACAGTAAACCCTCGATATAAAGAACTTAAGTTCGTTATATCTGAGGCTTGTTCGGCTAGCTCCAGGAGTTTCGTTGTATCCGAAGTTCGTTATACAGAGGGGCGTTATATCGAGGGCTTACTGTAGAGAGTTTATCTCTTCATCATTCATAGATTCATCTCTAAGATCACTTACGATGACGTCGTAAAAATTACTTTGTTTATTTTGCACACACAGAACATTAGAACGCTGTTTCTCTGCCATTGAAGGGAATCAGCTCTCTATATATCTTTATATCTCTATGGATGCGATTAGTTTTCAAAAAAAGGAGAGGGGAAAAATATATATATTATCCAGTAAATCCTGATTAAGTTCTTTCCTTATAACTACAAATATGTTATATGTAGTTTTTTTTTCTTTTTCCCCTTTTCTTACTTTAAAATAACTTTGTGCTAACGTAAATACATAACATTTATCGTCTCTTTTTAAAAAAGTGGGCAAAGATACTTAGCAAGACGCCATGTTTGAAAACAAAGATAAATTAAAAGGAATAAAATATATATAAACAAAGAGGAAAGAATGAAGAGGCAGTGACATATCAACATAAAGTACAAGTACTCATGAAGAGAGACAGACGCCATGTTTGAAACAAAGATACAAAGAGAGATGATATATCTTAACAAAGGACCGAGTACTTTTCCTTTTCTTTCCCCACAACGGTGTTGATGAGAAAATAAATAAAAGGTAAGAACTACAGAACTATATTAGTTGAATGATTTTTACAGTCAGACTCAAAAGATGATCAATGATTCAAAGTCAACAATGTCTTGTAATAAGAGTCTTGCCATATCTTATAATCTCAAATTATAAATAATAGCCCATTGCCGCTCCGCGGCTGGTGCTAGGCCCTCCAGGCGGGTGGGTGGCCTACGGCCACAGCATTATACATTGTATCACATTTCCTTGGATAATATGTTGAGGCAAGGTGAACTTGCATCAAACAAGGAAGTTTTGAAGCTTATGATGATGGAGACGTCGTATAGAAAGACTTTATGAGAGAGATATGAGTATTTTTCAAACAAAAAAGTAGAGGGAAAATTTTTATATTATCCAGTAAATTCGGATTAAGTCCTCTCCTTATAACTACAAAATATACATATGTATTTATTTTTCTTTTTTTCCCCTTTTCTTACTTTAAAAAAACCTCTATCGTCTCATTAAAAAAAAGTGGGCACAGATACTTAGCAAAGTGCAGCGAGCAAATATGAAGCATAAGACTTATGCACTAAAAAGTTTAAGGAAATTATATATACCTTGTTATAAACAAAGAGGAAATAATGAAGACGCAATGACATAACAAAGTACTCATGACAGAGAGACAGACGCCATGTTTGAAAACAAGATAAAATATATACACTCAGAGAGTGTGTACCTCCGCCGATCCCAACACATTCCTATTCAAACATTCTCCTTCACACGCCCGATTTTCTATCTCTAATCATTGTTTCCTCTCTGTTAGCTCATTTTGCATATTAAAAAAGCACTCAGAGACGGGAAGAGGAAGAAGTTTAAGCTACGTCACTGGGTTAACATAGTCCTGAGCTGATATATGAACAATAATACGTCAATGAATATTTTTTTAGCGTTTGTTCTTTCCTACTCCCTGAATAGAGACCCCATTTTCATTATTATTTTGCTCATTTTGCATATTAAAAAAGCCCTTAGAGATGCCAAATTTATTACTTGTTCCTTTTGGCATTTCCAACAACTCCACAAAGTTTCATTCAGTACTTTTTGAGTTATCCTGCTGACAACCAAAACAACTAACAAACGCCAGTGAAAACAATACCTCCTTCGGCGGAGGTAATTAAAAGGAATAAAATATATAAAACAAAGAGGAAATAATGAAGACGCAATGACATAACAAAGTACTCATGACAGAGAGACAGACGCCATGTTTGAAAACAAAGATACAAAGAGAAATTGATATAACATTAACACAGGACTGAGTACTTTTCCTTTCTTTTCGCACAACGGTGCTGGTGAGAAAATAATAAAAAGGTAAAGAACTACACAAATATAGAATATATTAGTTAAATGATTTTAAAAGTCAGACTCAAAAAAGATGATCAATGATTCAAAATGTCTTGAAATAAGAGTCATAACAATAACTTTATAATCTCATTTTATAAATAATGTAGATAAATATGTCAACAGTGATAGTATTTATATGTTTTATGTATTATCGCGGTGCCCTTCCGTCAATTCCATCATGTTTATGACGGGGATCATAAACATGGTGACCTTTCATCAATTTTCTTTATTTATTTAAAATATTTCAATAAAAATACTCCGGAACATGCTTGAAGGCTTAATATATTCCAGGGCCATATGTTGCTTACATAAATATAAATAAAAGATCATGACAATAATTAAGATACATTTTTTCTTTAATATTCACTTCATAAAATGATGTATTATATAAAAAGCTCCCATATCGTTTGAAGCCTTATTATATGCATTAACAATATTAGCATTTATAGATAGACCTTCAATAACATCAATACATAATACTTGTTGCGACAGTAATGACAAAATATCCAAGATGATAAAGTTATTTTAGGGTAAGACCTTCTTCATGATTTGGAGGGAAAATCGACATTTCCAACTTTGCACTGGAAACCATTTTCATAATGTTATCGTATTCATGAGTATATGTCAAATTTTTTATTCATAGAGCTTCTCCCTTCTCTTTCTTCATACTTCGGAGCGTGTTCAGCTGTGTCTCACGTGAGAAAAGGGGGATGAGTTTGAAGTATTCAAACTGCTTAATAAGATTGGTGAACCCAAAAACAAACATGTAGCAGTGTGACTACTCAATGACGTCACTGGAGAACGATTATATATATATATATCAATCAATCTCTTTATCTATCTATATGTATATATGTATGTGTGTGTGTATAAATAAATAAAAAAAAATAATATATATTCGTTCGTCTCCAGTGACGTCATTGAGTAGTTATACTGCTAGGATTACATGCTTGTTTTTGTATTGCCAGACCTTATTATACAGACCTTTGGTGAACCATAGTGTTATTTAGTGACGTCATATGGTGCCGGATATTTTTTTTGCGAGGGCTTCATTTTGCATTTCATAATTTAAAAACCACTTATGCAGTAAAAAGTCTCCCTAGATGTTACATTAGATTCATATTTAGAGCGCCCCCTAGGGAGCAAAAAAAACTAACATTTTAGCCAACTCCTATGCTTTATATGTACTTATGAAAAAATGCTTACAAATAAAACTTTTTTGTTTTTCATCCAATTTTAAAAATTTCTTCACATTTGCATTAGTCTCCCAATTGGGAACAACTATATTAACAAATTTAAAAATTAAAAAAATGCCAAAAATCATGGGGGACCCCCTTAAGTTTTTTGAAAAAATCAGTTTTTGGGTTTTCTGAAAAAAAATATAAAACACTTGAGAAGGATTTATTTTATAGTTTGTTGTCAGACTTTTTAAGTCCTTCTTATGAACTCAAGTTGAAATCTGTGAGTTTACCAGGAGCGGAGAAAAAACACTTTCCATTTTGCCAGTTTTTATGCCAAAACTCAAAAAATTATAACCAAAATTCATTTAAAAAACGAACTTATTAGAAATGCAAACTCTATAGATACTATTTTATAACTTGATGCGATCAATCCCTAGACAGCCCAAAAAAGCCCCCCAAAATTTAGGATTTCAAAAATATTCCGCTTCGTCCATGAAATAGGACCTAATATTCAATCCCGGATTTGAGGGTCTTAATGACCTCGGATCCGGATACTGATAACATCAAAGTTGCTCCCTTTGTGAAGCTGAATATGATTGTGCAAAAATATATTGCGAAAAACTTGCAAATTAAAAAAATCCGGATCCCGGCCCAAATATGTCCGGAGGCCGGACATTGACTTAACCACCTAGGCTTATTTTGCAAGGCCTTCATTTCGTATGTTTTGTTTGAACTTTTTTCGTTTTAAAAAGTCGCCCCAGAGGTTTTCTTGAATTTCCGACAGGCCGGTCCGGTTTTCCGGGAAATTTATTTTGGACCCGATTGTAAACCCTATTGTTGATGTACTTTCAGAGTAGCTTTTTTTCGAAATGGGAAGAATCAAAGTTAAGGAAATGTCATAATCCGGGTCCGGGAGTGTCTGGATCCGGATTTTTTTCCGGATCCAGGTTCTTTGGGCAGAGATGCAGATAACTTTTGGTCTGCGTTCTGTCTCTAAAACATCTCACTTACGAACTATGGACAGCCAAGTTTTCCAAGCCTTTTTTGAGGCCTTTGCAAGGCCGGTAGGCCTTAGTTTTGTATATACCAAAAGATGCCTACGGTCAAAGTCCACAAAACATTTAATTACATCCCGAGCCTCTTAACTCTCAAAAATCCATGCAAACCGCAAAATCCTCTCACAGACACAAATCTGGTCTGATCAGAACCTAGCCAAGACCATCACATGGTCAGATGCATCTGTGTGCCAAATTCAGTTCTCTAGCTTCTGTAGTTCGGCGTCTATAGAAGTCGGACAAATGACGGACGGACAAACTCCAATATAATGTA
>CP045900.1:15440007-15452117 GCA_013387185.1 Caligus rogercresseyi | reverse complement strand
TTTTTTTTTTCTTGGCCCAATGGGCATTTATTTCGACAGATCAACCAACGATATACAAAAAGGTTGTGCACATACTTAGTGAAAAACGATCAATAAATAACAATTATTTAAACGAAAATATAAGAAAACATTAAAATATTTATAAACAACATATCAATAAAAATTATATCTCTAATAATTTTTTTGACTTTTTCTATACAATTATAAGTATTGTTACTTTGTAATACGTTAAATTTATTTGCAATAAATAAGTTGATGTTGCATTATTTTTATGTACTTTTCAAAAATATACCCTTTAAATAACAAAATCAATAATTTAAGTAAAATTGATTGTAATGTAACTTAAAAATCTAAATAGTGCATATATATATTTGATCAAAGAGATCATCATTATTTCGTTAGGTATATGCATAAAAACAGTTCCTATGGTTATTGGTGAGGATATCACTATGACATGTTTTTGCGAATGGTTGATAGAAAAGTAGTGGGATTAATAGAAAAAAGAAGTTGACTTTATGAAACTGACAACACTTCAAATAAGGCAGGTTTATATATCAACTCAGGGTAAATGATTATAAAAAACATAAAGAACTTGTCTTTAGTGGATCTAAATGGATCTCCTTCCATGCCATTTATAAACCTTTGAATGAACTCCATCAATACATCAATTTAAGTAAAGTGATATAAATAAAATATTTATTTACTCTCAGAGAAAGATGAATGAACTTTTATTTGATTATATCTGTCGATAAATGGATCATTGATCTGACGATAAGGTATTTAAAAAACTATAAAAATGTTTTTTTTTGCTGAGTTTTCAAGAATGGCCAAATTATCATCCTTATATAGGCATCCAAATTCAATAATGCGTACTAAAAAATGAGTGTCAATTGATACTAACTCTGTGTTCCCATCTTTATCATATTGTATGCCCTTTGAGCAAAGAAAATAAACGAATATAGAAAGGAGGACTCAAAGACGCAACGGCACGAGAGGAATGAGTGGACGCAATAAGAAAAATAGGGATGAATGAGTTTGAATTTTGACATAATTATAGATAAAGAATTGTTAGTAGAATTTTTGTATTACTTATATTGAACTTGAGAATTGAATATATTCTCTATCTTTATTCAAACTAGGCTCCTGCAAGGAGAAATTTTACACTTCTGGTTGATAGAAGTCTACCGATATTGAATAAATATATCAAAATGTGATGTTTAAAAAATATGATTGGTGAATGAAAAGGAGGAGATAATAATTTTAAAGTAGTTAGCCTCATGCTATAAATTGTCAATTCAATCTCGATTGTTAAGTAATGAATATCAATTCAGAAACTAAGAAAAAAATCCCTAAAACTACAAGTTATTTAATCTAAATGTCATTTGCTATGCCTTTGAATGAACTACTCCATTATTTTATATTATTATCCGTTGAATAGAACAATTACTTCTACTCAGAAAGACTATTTTTTGCCTATTGGTTCGACAGAATTGCATTCGACTAGAATATGAATAAGCATTATAGCGTGTAAATTAGTCTAAATAACCTAGGATCTAGTCAATGAGGTAGACCAAAAATGACCATCCACTCTGGGAGTATTCGAACCTGCACCCCTAACATTGAAGGTTGAACACACCATAACACTCTGAGCTAATGAACTATTTTTTTTTTCACCATTTCGGACGCATAAAATAAATAAAATAATGTTAATTATATTAGGACTTTTCTTAGTTGTAGATAAACTCCGATATATATATATATATATATATATATATATATATATATATATATATATATATATATATATATATATATATATATATATATATATATATATATATATATATATATTATTGATGAGTTTGCGAGAGCAACCTTTTTGTTATAGATGTTCCTCCTATCAGCTATTCTACCAGGCGCCAGCTGATATGATTATCTTCCATTGACATGATTATCTTCTATATACTTTTATTTTCTATGTATTAATACTTGACCCTTTTAACTGCCCCAAAACAATAACATTATTCGCACTTCATTTTATACAATATCTGAGATGATTTAGTCATTAAAAATTCGATAGCTTTTTACCCATCTTCGGCAAAGACACACACACACATACAATAGAAACGATGACACCCGAAGGAAACTACGGTCCCGGATTTGATCAGAAGATCCCCCTCCCTGTCTCCCTGTCAAATAACGGACAATTGAACATAGAACAAGTTACATTAAGAGGAAACGTGAGAAGAGTCTCAGGCGTGTCGTTATTCATAGTCTTACGTGTGAAGAATATCCCTTCAGGTGGAAGGGGTTTTGATTGAAAGATGTGATCCAAGAATTAGAAGTATTCCCGCTTAAGTAACTTGACTACGACACTGTAGCCGCTCTTGTGGACTGTCAGCAAGAAGTTAGATTTTGTTAGTTTTATTGTAGTATTTTTTACACATAAAAGTCTCTTTAATCAACAATTTTGGAGCCTTTAAAACTTTTATTGAACTACAGCGTATGAAGATTTGAAGTACATAAAATACACATCTTCGTCTCTACCTCCTGACTCGTTTATTTCATTTAGATGTATTTTTAGTGAATTCACCAAAAAAGGCCATTATATTCGTCGAAAGAGAAATAAATGTGATACACATTAACATTCTATTCGACAAACAAAGACAAAGCGTGAATAAAATATAGTTATCATAACAATAAATGGATAATTATACCATATAAATACTTACTTTTCTTTCTTATTTGATTTTTCTTTAAAACACAATTATATATTATTGTTATATAAAAGAATAATATTTTATATGAAGCATATCTTAATTTTTTTGCATCTCATAAGAGTAATTAATACGTATATTTATTACTTTAAAACACACCCTAACACTCATATAAACTAAATACCAATATTAAAAACTTCCAAATTATTATGATAATATTAGCTTGAATCATGAAGCATGACTGAAAGTATTTAAATTATTCTATTCACAGAGTCCACAAATCGCAATATATAAGCTGGGAATTCCCAACTGCTTTTTTAATTATTATCTCTCCTGTTTTTTTTCTATCAAACACGTTCAATAAACAATTTTCATATCTGGAAACATAAATATTTACTGTTTGTGGATTTCTGTCAACCAGAACTGAAAGATTGCCCCTTGCAGGTGCGATGAAACTCTTTTTATGATCAGACGGTAGCATCAGAGTATGTAGGGCTACTACCCTTTTTTTAAATGCTTTGTGTTAGAGAAAATCAATATTTAGGGTCCTTGTTCGCTGCGAAGAACTGTTTTCTCACAGCCTTTGTGCTATTATTGACTAAAAATTTGACAGCGTATAATGGGTCTCAAGAATTTTATTATTTATGTAATAAACTCAATATCTGAGGCCTTTTCTTTAAAATATATAGAAAAGGTCTCTAGTACTTGCATGTCATTCAATCCAACCTCTTCCCACTTCCAGTAGAGCTTAAATTCTGGAAGGAAACTCTTTGAGTTATTGGCATGGATGTTTCTGTAAAAATTGGCCACTGGGATAACAATATACTGTTGATGTAACCATCAGAATTTGGAGCATAAAATGCATTTGATTTCTCATGATCATATTCAAAGATAATACCAATGATATAAAAAAAGGATAGCCTCAAACATAGCAAATATTTTGGATGATATTTCACACTGATAAATGAGTTTACAAAATGACTTTTCCTTAATGTACAGGATACCTTTTCATTAATAGTTCTATTTCATTTTCAATTTTTGTCTCTGATATATATTCAATTTTTAAAGCTTCAAATGTTCTATATGTGCTAATTTTATAGTATAACTAATAAAAATGTATTGTTATGGGGCAGTTTATTGTTTACTGTGACCCTTGATTGGATTCAGATTATAGTCCCCGTTTATTTTTAAGTGTGTGTTTATTTTGATAAAATACTAGTATATAATAAACATTAAATTTTATGGGTTTTTTCAGAACAAACATTGACCATAGAAATCGAGGACAATAGCCTTGTACAGTCTGTACCAGAGATGGGCAAACTTTTTGACTTGGGGCCCACTATGGGCTATAAAATTTGAAAAAGGGGCCACAGCAGTACATCGACTGTCCACTTTTCTTTTCTTTGGTCCGCTCATTTTTTACAGAAGGGCTCAAATGAGAAATTCAAGAGAGAAATAACGAGTAAAGCACGGCCTAAATGTCAGCACGCAACCTATTGGTGAAACGCGGTATTTTATTAACAAGACGTAATGAATTATTTATGAAGCTATAGCGGATTGACCTGCTTAGTAACAGCAGGTCAACCTACCACTCTTTATCTCACACCTCAGCAGGTTCTTAATCTTAAGTACTCTTGCCTGCGGCTATATGATCAGCAGGCAAGAGCTTAATAAACACACTCTTTCACTTTAACACTGAGTCGTCATTTCTCCTCCTCCTTCGCGCTACAAAGCATTTTTATTTTATTTAGTGGACAAGCTCGGCGGGCCGAATTAAATTGTCTAACGGGCCGTATACGGCCCGCAGGCCTTAGTTTGTTCGTGTCTGGTCTGTACGCACCTGTAAGTACTTGCATACATTAAACCACCCATAAATAATGTGAAAGTATTGAATTGCAAGCCTGAAATACCAAAAACGATACCACACATATTAAATTTCTTAACAACTACTTCCAGCCCCTCTCTAACTGACTTGTCACAACTGCGTTTGAGGGAGTGCTAGCTCAGCCACGCACACACCTACAGTAACACAAACAGATGAACATACTTTTTACATTCCTTAGATTTTAAGATGATTATTTATTTTTATAATATGACGAGATGACCCCCGGAAATATTCTTTTTTAATGCGACGTATAGCTCAAGAATGAGCATCCACTAAGGACCTTAAATACATATTTTAGACATATTTGTCATATACAGATGAGGGAACATTAATAACAGAGGGCCTCAGAGTCGTTGATGTGAAAATTTCAGATTCTTTTTTGCACGTTGTTATATTATATTCTATAATCATATATTTGTTTCTTATATGATGTTATAATTTTATTATTGAATTTATTATTATAGTATAAAATATATAGTGATATTATACTATAAACTAATCAAATATATAATCATCTATACTGATATCGTGGACATATTTTTTTTAAATCTGGAAAATCATTGGTGCGATCTTAATTTCTTAATTCGGCGTTAGGAATGAAGATTCCTTGTGTTTCGGAGACCCAAGGACTTACTCCGGTGAATTTTACCCTGATGGCGCGCAGTGGAGCCTGAAATTTCTTCGACGACTAATCTGCCAATATCATAGCTACCAAGATTTTCAAAATTATATGCCAATGTTATTTCTATGTTCTTTTTTAATTTCTTTTATTATTGTGTTTCCTTTAATCTGTTGTAATGTAAAGGTTTAAAAAACAATTCTAATGAATATTTATTTAACTGTTGTTTGATTTATGTTTCGAGTTTTAATTTTAAACTATAATGTTTATATATATATATATATATATACTCTAAGCAAATAAAGTCTTAGAAAAATCATGGAAGATTGTGAGGATTCACAATTATGGTATGAAATTGATACAATTTAAAACTGAAATTTTGGTGTAAATCGTACTGCGTAACAAATATTACTTTTATCTGTTATAATTTATAAAAAGCTCTGGAATCTTAATCCGGAAATACACTACAAAAGTTGTATTGTATTCAATATGAAAATTTGTTTATTTGTATAACTATCTCTTCGTCTTGTGTGGGAATAGCAGGGTCATTATTAATACATTTTTAGATAATTTAATTTATTGGATGGACATATATGAATAAGACACTTTTTCAATAACAAATTCAGTCTGAAAATCAGAGTTATTTCAAGGCTTTATGATATATAGTAATAATTCCGAACTTATAATTTTAAGTGTAAAATTCTTTTTTGAAGTTGTATTTTTAGAATTTTTTTTAATAATACAATCACGTCATTAAGAAAAACATTTGAATAAAAAACTTTCAAATAACTAAAACTACTATAAAGAAAAATCCAGCTCAGGAAGGAATAAATGAAAGGAATGAATTTAAGACATCCATCAATATTGTAAATGTTAGGGAATATTTGTGAAACTTTCTTTTTATTGTAAAATAGTATGACCATTTATTCAACGTCCACTCTTTGCGACATTTAGAATACTCCACAAAACTAAAAAAACCTTCAGAAAGAACTCTACTTCTCTTTGTTTCCCCAGAGACACACCATTAAAACCATTTAATATGTCCTAATGAGTTTAATCAGCTTCAATTAAATTACTTGGTATTTTACTTATTTTACAATTATTTACACATGTTTTTAGTTTTAACAAACTAAAGAAATATATACCATTCTACCTCAGGCCGGCCGTTACTTTGATTTTTGCAAACTCCTTCAAAAAGTCCAATGGCTATGCAAACATTTTTCCTCATCAGACATTAGCCTGCATCCACTTACAAAAATGCCATTAATGAAATTCGCTCTGGTGAAGCCTCTTACTTAATTGTTGCCCTCCCTGAAGCAAATGTAGTGAGTAAACTCACTCTTTTAACGACACAAACACACACACACACATATCCACTTGCCCAAGTGAGCCCCACCATTAAGTATCAAGTCATGAAAATTATATTTGACCAAAAAATAAAGATATTTTTGGTGTTTAACTTAATGATATTTATTATTATTGTTATTACATGGATTGGGAACAGTTACGCATTTATGTATGTATAAATAATGTCTGTAGGGTCGAAGGAACATGGGTACTAGTACATGGTCAGAGCTTCTGCTTTTATGCCTTCTCATACTTGCTCGTAGGTATGGAGGATAGGCCTACTTTGAAGTACAAAGGAGATGCAAAGAGACATAAAAATATATAAAGTACATGTATGTTCATATAAATATGTAGATTTGTGGTTCGTTCAAAAATACTAAAATATCTATTTTGCTTCATAAGAAAAGCTGAGATTAATATATAATTCTAATTAACAAAACTTTTCATTTATTGAGGGCTATTCTTATTAAACTTTTACCTAACCATTATATATATATCTGTTATATAGATTAAATATATATATATATATATACAGATTTAAAAAAGAAAGTGGCAATTGTCATAACATAAAGATATTTTTATCGGTTTAATTAATATCTGATGAGCCCGAAACTAAATATTTTTGTTAAAATATTGGTCATTATCAATTGCAAATCGGTAGAAAGTAATAAAAAAAAGAAATATGTAAGCACCCATGATTTAATGAAATTTCTTCTCCCCAATAAATGAAAAGTTTAAATTATTTTACGTATTGTCGTTTTATTATTATGATTTATTATGTGCTAATATAGCTCTAGCCTTCATGGCTACTAAAAACATATATCTTTGCAAAACAAACAAAGAATTATACAATAATAAAATATTAATTTAAAAATATAACAAAATATATATTTTTTAATTATTATAATTACATTAAACTTAAGGACCTATCAGGATTTAGACAGCCCTGCAACTGTTTTTGCTAACCCTCAAAGCACTTGATAAAGTGCATGACTCTCTTAATGGCTGTGAGAAGTTCCAAGCCTTTTAAAGGTTAACCGCAGAAAAACGGGGTTCTTGAGGCCTATTGTAGAACTACGGGTGCGCTCATGAAGCCTCGAGAATCCTCTCCAAGGGACGCCTGTCCACGTTCAATGCTTCCAAGCGGATATGGCGCCTGTTTAACTAAGATCTCATTTACAGATGGAAGATGTGACCTGTCGGGAGAAGGTCGACCACACGCAACCGATCTGCTCTTTGAACTACCAGCAAGAATGCTTGCAAGATCGTTGATGGCAAGTTGCACATCTGAGCTTGCCATTGTAGGGGTTGTGAGGGGTTTCAGCAGCTACGAGAATTTTGCACTTCTAGTCACTCGAGCAGACGTCTGAAGTTTCCCGAATAAAAAACATCAAATTGAGTACCCTCTTGTTACTTCCTTTCTTTAAACCATAAAAGAGCCCTAGTAGGAGCTTTTATATAAAAATGGTTGGTATGACAATTTAGTTCCTGTTCTTGGCGCTAAATATTATTGATGAAAATTTGTATAGAATGACGACTTAAAAAAAGAAAGTTCAAGAAATGTTTTTGAATGTAATTCTGGATAAACGTGACTGCGTTCTTTTAAAGTGTACATGAATTGCTCTTGTACAGACTTTCTCTTAGAAAAGAAGTCGCAACCTCCTCAAATTTGTAAAAACATGTAATAAATATGAAAAAGGCCATACATATACTATATGTGTTAAAATGTCGTATATGCCCAGAAAGTTGTTTGACCACATTCCTGGGACCCGTGATAGCAGTTATGTATAAAATTACTTTGTAATATTCTATATTATTAGGAAATATTGTTATTTGTTTTATGATACTATAATAATTCCAATATAGACTAAAAAAATTTTATTGTAAATAATTTATTGCTACACATAATATTACATTTATACACATGTGTAGACATATAATCGGTACTAATATTGTAGAAAATAAGAAACACACTTTATTCAACATCGTTGTATAAAAGCTTATCTTTGAAGCAAACATCCTATTAACGTGGACCCTTCGTTTGTAACTATTGAACTAGATTGTAAGGAAGGAGTATTCAAAATTATATATGTAATTCAACATTTTTATGTAAGTACAAAAAATACAGCAGTAATAGGGATCAATCACTGATAAATTCATAGATAAAATTACAGTGATCAAAATGAGGGACCCTCCACAAATGCACGATTAAAACTGGTCGGAAGATAATAAAAGAGATTGATCTATACGCTCCTTGTACAATATATCTTTTTCTAATTCTAACCGGGAGTCAAAAATGAACTCTATGTATTGCACATATATTGTGTGTATTGTATGTCCTATTTTATTTGGAGATTTTTATAAATAGGTTATCCGTTTTGCTATTCTTATATTTATCACTATTTTTTCTTTGTTAAACTCTAATATATACGTAGAATCCTCAAAAAATATCAAACAATAATCATGTACAAAAATATAAATCAAGTTTCTAAGCGGTTAACCATAAACACATAAAAAGTAATGAATTTATTATAAAAACCATTGAAAACCCTCTGAAATATTCATCTTATTTTTTTACTAGAAATATTTAATAAAAAGTAAGTATAACGTAGAAATATTAACAATAATCTTGTACAAAAATACTAAATCAAGTTTCTAAGCAGTTAATCATAAAACATATAAAAAGTAATGAAGTTATGTTTAAAAAAAATCATGAAAAACCTCTGAAAATTATATTGACTGTTAATTACTATAAATTTTTTCAGAAAACACAAAAAAAAACAATCTACAATCTAATATGAAAACTTGATGTACTAATAATTTATTTGTCGTGCATAGCAATAACAGCATGAAAAGAACAAAAAAAGATTATTTGTATTTTTTTACCAATCCAATTAAAATTAATTATTGCAGGGTAAACTTAGTCCAAGCCATAGCACTGTTATTTTAACATTCCAATTAAATTAGAAAGAAATATTATCAATGTTAAAAGCCCAATCAGGAATAGCTTTCATAATATACAGTTCATGAATATATTCCCAGAAACGAATTGATTGATACACTAAAACAGTGAATATCGACTCTTTTAAAACAATAATGGTAAAGCTCCCATATACAAAGCTTTAAATAATTGATTCCTATTGTAATCTAGCACATATCAACTAGAGGCATATATACACTCAGAGAGTGTGAACCTCCGCCGATCCCCCACATTCCTATTCAAAATTCTCCCTTTCACACGCCCGATTTTCTACGCTAATCATTGTTTCCTCTCTGTTAGCTCATTTTGCATATTAAAAGCACTCAGAGATGGGAAAACGGAAGAAGTTGAGCTACGTCACTGGGTTAACATAGTCTGAGCTGATATATGAACAATAATACTCAATGAATATTTTTTTAGCGTTTGTTCTTTCCTACTCCCTGAATAGAGACCCCATTTCATTAGTATTTTGCTCATTTTGCATATTAAAAAGCAATTAGAGATGCCAAAATTGCATCACTTGTTGCTTTTGGCATTTCCACAACTCCACAAAGTTTCATTTGAATCCGTTTAGTACTTTTTGAGTTATCTGCTGACAAACCAACAAACTAACAAACCAACAAACCCAGTGAAAACAATACCTCCTTCGGCGGAGGTAAAACATGTCTCTTATCAACTACCGGTTTGAATACATCCATTCAACTGGGAGTCGATAAAATTCTTGTTTGTTCGTGCATTGTACTATCATTCAGACTCTTGGCACCCACTTTGGTTTCATGTGACTACTGCTGCCAAAAGAACAATATGGTTTCCTAGTTATTTCAAAACAACTTCTTAGGTACGCATGCGGCGTTTAAAGATTTGTGTATTTGAGCACTCGCATCAGATCCGAAGAAATGACCATCAAAAGCAAGAAAGGTCGAGTGGTACCCTTATCATAGTTGACTTTTCAACCGACAGAGGTCACAAGTTCATATCATCAAATAAAAACAATTCAGCATCATCTGCTTTGTATAGTTAGGGACTTTCAATAAGACTCCTAAAATAATGTTTTTTGCCTCTGGGCCTTTCTTAGCCTCTTACGAAAGTGAAAAAGGATTTATATCACGTTATGGTGACAACTATGGCATTTTTACGTTTTATTACAATGAGCTCTTAATTATTTATTAAACTTACAATCGATACTGGGAGATCGTTGCTTTCCTTATTTTATTTCTTATATTAATTGACTGCCTTCCTAAGTCAAAATGAAAACTTTAATAATTTGTCGTCCTTAGTTGCATGTGAATTCTACTCAATTTTGTCATTATAGTTGGTACGATATGCATTTTTAGGTCCTTAGGGTCTCCTTGATATCTGTTATTCAAATTTATAAAAAATATTACGGTTTATCTGTAGGATTCTAATAAGGTAGCAGGATATTTATGAAAATGGACAATTTCTTTATTTGAGAACATTAGCAGAGGTAAACTGTCAATTATCACGTTTGTTAGAGATCTTGAAGGCTCTAACTATTAGGAGCAACCGAATTTTTTGTACCAAAGTTGTTATCTGATATATTTATATTTTAAAAATATATAACATACAGTATTTGGTGAGGTCTGTACAGCAAGCCCAACTTTTATTACACACCATTCTTAGCTTTTTGGTTCTAATAAGGCATTTCGTAAGTTGTACGCACAAATTCCGTCCATGAACATCTAAAAAACATGTTAATAATTACGCTCATCTTTCCCTGATGGCTTCCTTTAGTTCTCTTAAGCTGAGTTTTTTTCTATTTAGATCTCCTGACCCTTTAGATAGACACCGAAACACTCCCTAGTGAAGCAAAAGTCATTCTTCGGTGATTTCAAGAGGATTGCATGATAGTGCATGGTTAAAATTCTCACACAGACCTACCATACTTATGAAACTTAAATACAAGAACTATCAGTTCCATATTTCTGTTGGCTTTTTGAACGTTTTTCGAGGGATCGTTTCTCGACGTATCCCATAGCTTTAAAAAGTGACCCCCTTGTATGAGCTTTGCTTTCTTATTGAAGCCTGTCATATCTAACATTTAACACGGTGCTTCTTTGTCCCACCTCGAACTGAACAAATACTTATCTTATACTTCGATAAGTGGCACCACTATGAATTAATTTATTGGATTTGTCGTCAAAGCTGAATAACTGTTCATAAAGAATGATGCTCCACGTGAAGGTATAAAAAACGTCATAATTTAGTTATCAAAAGACATGTATAATAGAACAATATGTGATACTTCCTACTTTATCTTTATCTTAGCAGTTTGATTGTATCCCTCCTAAGGTAAACCCCCACCACCAGTTTCAATCAGATATCAACCGGTAATATTGACTAAGGAGCTGAGATCTTTATTATTGAATAAATCAAATTTACAGAAATTTTCATAGCTAATAAAAACTTGGCAGTCATCCTAGCTTTGGTTTCCTCGTCAAGTTGATTCATCTCCTTTGATGTTAGGGCCAAAGTGTCATAAATGAGATGGTACGGCGTTTTCCTCTCCTCTATGCAGAGACGACATGTATATCTTTGTACAAA
>CP045900.1:15420039-15439907 GCA_013387185.1 Caligus rogercresseyi | reverse complement strand
CGTACTTAATGCAATCACTCTTTGAAGCCCGGATTGAAAACTGCGGTTTTAATGCATCATCAAAGTTTTATGGCATCCCTTCCTCACCAACTGACTATCAAAATATCTGTCCTCATAATAATAATAATACGAGGAAAATAAGTAGGTAGTCCTGTTCCATTTTTCGCTTCCAATGAAACCCTAGATCCACACATATCATTAGATAATAACGATGATGATGATTATATCATTTAAGAATAATATCAACTCTTGATATATCATACAGGTATGCATGTTCAAATATGTGACTCTTCAACATAAAAGTAGTTCATTTTTGGATTGAATTTATTTGGTCATCTTAATTGTTATTATGAAATGATTTTCTCTCTGTTTCGTAAGTTGAAGTTGAAATTGTACTCTGCATCTACTTCAACCTTTTTCTTGGTGTCTAAGAACTGAATAAAAATAAAATAAATGAAATATTTTCTCTTGTTTTCCTCTAAATGGACAATCTTTAATACATGCAAGTCCGTGTCAGTGGCCACTCGTCTATACCAAATTTCCCCCCCGCAGAATTAACAAATGTACTAAAAACTTTATTAATATAACGGCCACTGACTCTAATGACCAATTTTTTTGGGTTCTCTTGATGACTGCTATTGAAAAGTTTAAATGTATATATATTTTAATATGCTTGAGATGGGTGATTAGCAATAATTACGATATCATACTAAAGAACTATAAGTTTAATAAGCGATACGAAGACTTTGATTTGCCACTATATTTTCATCCTCTTTTGCCATACTTTGAAACGGACAATTTTGTACATACATTATGACATTGGAAATGAATACAAAGACAATACAAAAGATGGAAACAACCTGAGATTTCGTAGAAGAGGCTATATAGATATGTTAGAGTTAAAAATTGATAACAAAGAAACATGCCCTTCAAACACTCTGATATAATTTTAGATTGTATGCATTTAAAATATTAACAATTAATACATGCAAATTTTTTGACATTTATATTTTTATAATATGTTGACTCGTTATAAATTATGTATTGTATTTTAAGAGTCGTATATTTTTTTAAATAAAGAATTTGACAGAAAACATTAATTATAATTTCTTATGCTAAAAACAGTATAGCATTCAAACTAACAAACCACAAGCAATACAGCTTCGTATATATGGCAAGGCTTTAATATGATAACCATAAATACGTAGGAATGTCAGTAATGGATTCTTCTACTAGGAGAACATGAAGTTGTCATAAAAGTTGTTTTTCTTTTATTTCTATTCCTTTCTGCTTTGGAAGTAATAGCTATCAGTGCCTTGGTGTAGAATAATCTGAACTACTAACAGCTGCTCATAATACGGGATTGACAGAAACTCGAACTAGATTTCATATCATTAATTAGCAGACGCTTGGACTTAATATCAAAATATCTATTACTTTACTTAATGCCATATAGGGAACTGTTTATAAAACACCAATTTTTTGTTTGCTGTCAAGAAAAAATCTTTGATATAAATATATATATATATCTATGCATATATATGCATATATACATATATATTATATAGATATATATATATCTAAATATATATATATATATTATATATATATAGATATATAATATCAGGAAACGACCGGGTACCCGGCCCGGCTCATTTTTAAAACGTCCCGGCCGGGACTTTAATCTATTTGTTCGTTCCTCATTATGAAAGTGACGACGTTTTTTTAGAAAATAATTGTGAATATTTTTTAAAGAATATTAAAAAGTCATCAATTTTTTTAGACGATGATAATAAATTAAAAAATAATAGGAATAAAAAAAAACGTCTTCACTTTAAGAATGACGAAGGAAGGAATATATTAAAGTCCCGGCCCGGTCCCGGCGAAAAAAAAATGTTCCGGTCGTTTGTTTGGGTATTTCAATTTATTGTTATGAACCGCTATTTTTAATACCTTCCAACTCCTAGGATCTATAAAATTTAATAAAGAAATAAGTAAGTAAAGATCAAATAAAAAACTGTAAATCCCAAATCATTTCAATCATCGAAAGGAATTACCTTGATAAAAAGTCGATTTGATATTAAATAAATGGGCATAATAAAAAATAAAATTGCTAATATGTAAAGAATAAAGAATTTATCAGGTCAATAAAGACCTTGTTGAGGCTTCAAGAAGTATTTTTGTTGTCATAATATTTGTTAATCTCCATTGTTTTTCATATAGAAATTAAAATGACTATTTATATTATTCAAAGTTCTTTCAAAAGTAAAGTTAAGGTTTTCGTGATTTTATTTTTGTCTTTGATCCCGATTTAGGTATCCCTAAGTAGGTAAATAAGGCACTTATAATAGTAATAGTAAAACTATGGTCTCTCTAATCTAGGAAGCTCCACTCCCTTCCCCTTTTAAAAAGTTTTGCTGGAATGAAAGCTCCAGTGGAAATTCCCATTTCAATTCATGACTCTCATATTTGTGTGTGTTTGCTTGAGAGAGAAAGGAGGAGGGACCCCTGCAAATATTGATTTTTGCAACGTCTATTCATATATATATATATATATATAACAATTGTTCCAGGACGCTTTTTTGACTAGGCGTTTCCCCTGAGCCATCGCTTTTCAAGCCTCAGATGAAAAATAAAACACTCACATGTTCTTTGGACTTTAGTTCCATGAATTACTTAGTCATTTCAAAGTGCACTTTATTTAAAAGAGGGGAAACTAATGGGGGAGGAGGCTTATTCGGGGTTTCTCATATTACGGGTATATCTATCTATCTAGATAAATTAGTTTATATACAACATTGTTCAATTCTTCAGACTTGTTTTTTTTTCTTTTGTGAGGGGGTGAGCAATATAAATAAACATGATTTGTTTTTGTTTTCTTCAAAACACTGCATTTGAGCTTGGCTCGTGTTACTCCTTGGACTTTGAAACATATATGAATCCTTTGTTGATATAACAATCAAAGAAATTATATATATATATATGCCAGGAACCCGGTTGGTGACTTTGTCTTCCCCATCCCGAGGAGGCCCATGAGGTCCACCACTCCACTGGCGTATCCACTCGGAAGGGAGACGTCTACCTTTGCATGCCACGCAATATCGGTGTGGAAACATGCTTACGGTTTTGAGGTCGGCCACGACCCTTCACGCTGCCAGGACCGCAGCTAGGGCCATTGGGTGCAGCGTGCCCACATAATCCATGCTACATTTTATTTTATATGTTCTTAGTTTTTTATTACTTATTTTTACTGTTCTTATTTATTTATTTTAGACTAGTTACAAATGTAACTAATATGCTCAATGGTAAAATATACTCGATTACACACTCACACATATATATTCCATATATTACAGTAAGAACATGTAATGAGAGACTATGCGACACAAGGCCAACTGGCAATTTGTTTTTCAAACCCAAATAAACCATAACTCTGTCATGTGAAATCCAAGGACCAATAAAATGCTTATTTTTAAAGCCTAAAATGACATATCTTTTATGTCCATACTCATATGTTCCAAGTAGATTCCATTTAACTCTAATGTGATTTTTTTTTAAAAACAGACCATCCTTTTTCAATTAAGCCACCATATCCATTTATTATTTCAGTTTAACCTGCGTTTACACAAAGACCAGATTTAAAAATCATGATATTTAGCAAACTGTTAATATAGTCCCACGACAACATAGTTACTTTTCTTCAAAAATATATAAATTTTGAGTAATTTATTAGTAAATAATAGCAGATATAATCCTCAATGTCGTCGCTTTGTAGCACCATGTCCACCCACACTAAATTCAATCTAATGATAAATATAAACAAAGTATCATGTTCTAACATCCTTTTCAGATCAAAATTAAAAGCACCTACGTAAGTTTTTACTTTGTCCTTGGAATTACTTTTTGTATCATACATTTATTAATTATCGTAAATTAATGAACTTAGATTGAAAACTTATTTATTTTAAATAATAGCATATTTGGGCGACTACGGCGCCCGTATGTTCATATTAATAAGTTACTTAAAATTTGTATCATGGATTTTGCGGGATAAATAGGTTTTCTAAATGGCAAATGAGTTACAATAATTTTCTGTTTTAAACAAACATTCCTCATACAAAGTTTGACTTTGTACAAAGAATATGTTTTAAGTCACATGAAATGCTTTTTTTCTTTCTTTTTTCCTCTCTTTACCTTGAAAAGTAGGTAGTAAAATCAGAAAAGGTGATTTTTCTGGTTCATTTCTGGTCCCATCACTTTGCAAATAGTTTTAGTAAATCCGCCTCGACCCAAGAATTCCATAGGTACCTTCAAAGTTCAAATTTGACCATAAATGTGGGAGTAGATAGCGTGCGAACATACAGACGTACGGACAGATTGGTGAATTATTATATAGATAGTTTCGAAGATCAATTTTTTAATTAAACTACATGCTATGATAGTATATATCATACCCCAAGTGCTAAGAGTCAGTAAGGAAACAAGTGCTGAAATATTCGAGGCATATAATAATAATAATAAATGCCCGGATTGGATGAATTTATCTTGATTTTAATAAATATATGTTATAAAATAATTTTCTTCTCCGGGGATCATAGTAGTCACAAAAACCGCTGTTACTTGAAAAATGAGTGGTTCGTAGAACTTAAGATTCCTTTTTCTTGGACCGCGAAAATTCATTTATCTACGATCATTTCCATCCCCAAGAAGCAACTTTTACTATACTTATACGTTTAATATCTTGCTCTATGTCTTCTTTTGATACCCACAAGTGTACAGATTCGAATCCTGAGTCGGCATGGCCATTTTTGGTCTACCTCATTGATAAGATCCTCGGTTCGAGGACTAATTTTAATGCTATAATGCTTATTTATATACTGTCGGATGCAATTCTATTGAACCAAATAGGCAAAAAAATGTACACACTCTTTGCAGATTACAAATAATATATGTATATAATAGATATTTCTTGTTCCTATGTAAATACAAGATAATTTTATTTAAAAAGAGCAGCAAGGTTTTATAGCTAAATTTATTTATTATTTTAAAAATGATGGGAAACGTTCTTTATATAAATATGGCAATAACAATCCTAATGTTATTATAAACTAAAAAATAGTATTTTTCATTTTCTACTATTAATACCATAAACACTTGAACATTTACATGGGATGATTCATCACTAGAACCATGTTTTATTTCTCATATGATGAAAAAATCTTAAATTATATATATATATATCACTATTTAAAATTAAGTTAATAAATAATATATATCTAGGCTATCTATTCTTTTTGAAATGATTTTATTGAATTTTGATCGTTTAAAGTTTTAAAGCTGTCGAATTCATCATCTTCACAATAATATGCTACTTACGACTAATATTAAAAGTATTACCTATTTAGCTCCATCATTGTGGAGTTCGTGATATCTAATGCTCTAGTCCTCGTTGTCATAAAAACAAAATGTTTGTCAAAAAAACTGCTTATCATAGTCACCTTACGGTTATATTTCTCAAGAACCCCTTTAAAACATTTTGGCAGTTTAAGTACTTTTTGGTTCTGTCAATATTCGCTATATTGATCAAGGTAATAGTTGTTGATAAGGCAGCAATGCAAATTATTTAATTTAATAAGATTACAACAAGTAAATTTGTACTGCAAATTTGTATTTGTAAATCAAAATGAATGATCTAATGTGCAGATAAAAGAAAAATGAAATATTCATTACAGCTGTTTATACTGTATAAAAATTGTAGATAAAGTACAGTTCTTATGTTCTGGCGCAGCACAAATGATCATTTCAGTTATAAAATCATGGTATATTCTATTGTGACATGCTTTAAATGAGTCTCTTGAGACATGTTCCAAAGAAAGAAGATAGTATGTGTAATCGAAATATATTTCTAGAAACACATTAGTTATGTGTGTATATCTAGTTATAGTGCTTAAGTTAACACATCAAAATTCATAATGCCTCTCAACGACCTCAATGATGCTGTATTGTCTCTTCTTTCTATTCCAAAAGAATTAGCATTTAGACTCTGACTTTCAAGGGATAAAGAGAACCCCTTTCTTTTATTCGTTGTTTCTTCGATATTAGATTAATCCAATAGATTTTATTTCGTCTTAAAAGCTGCATGGAATGGCTAGTATTTTACCTTCCTTCTTTTATTAATCTTTTGTGGATTTAGTTATTACTAAGGCATGGGGGATCCAAGTAAATATATTGATAGTACATTCTATATAGTTATTTTAAACAAATTAACATAATTACCTCCGCCGAAGGAGGTATTGTTTTCACTGCTTTGGTTTGTTAGTTTGTCAGCAGGATAAACTCAAAAAGTACTGAACGGATTCGGATGAAACTTTGTGGAGTCTGTTGTAAATGCCAAAAGGAACAAATGATTAAATTTTGGCATCTCTGAGTGCTTCTTTAAGATGCCAAATGAGTTAAATACTAATAAATATTTCAAGTTAGCTTACTCTGCCAATAGATGTCGCTGTGCTGTGAAATTGGGTGCCGGGAGCGTCTTCCTCTCGAAATTTCCGTCGAGGGGAACCCTCCCCCGTCCCTCTACGCCGCCCCAGTCGTGAAAAAATCCGCCTCGGAAGGCTCATAAGGACCCCCGTGACGGCGGAGGTTTACACTCTCTGAGTGTATATATGCCTCCAGTTATAATTGCTTTTGGATAACAATAATATCTTTGAGGAGCGGCTTTTAAAAATTAATAATCGTTATCTAAATATATATCATAGATATGTTATTTGTGTACCGTGGTTTTTTAAACAATACCTTAAAAACGAGATTTAATTTACTAAATCAAGAAGCATCTACAACTCCGGGGAGATTTATCAACAACAACACTGACAATCAGAGTGTGTGTTCCTGTTATCTTTGTGAAATCATACCCTTGGATCCACAAAAGAACATAACCTTTTTCCATAATTAATTAACAGTGTCTTGAAATGCCGTAAACTTAAATAGAATCTAACCTTTCTCATGTATGAATATTAACACATACATATATGAGTAGGATCAATTATTTTTGGGTGTCACACATACGTATATGTACTTAAACTTTTTTTATTGTTCGCATATCCATTAAACCTTAAAAAAATCATAAGAAATATTTTTTTTCTTCACCCCAAGAAACTCTTAAACCTCTTTTTACAAAATATGTTTTATTATGTTAGATAATTGTTTTACTTTTATAGTCTACCCTGATATGAGGGGCTTGTTTTTTTAAAATAGGGTCTGCTTTTTAACCATTCAATCTCTTTGTTTTTTTAAGTAAGAGAGTAAATAAATATTTGGAGACTTATTAGGAAGACTGGTTTATATGTGTATATGTATATGTGTGTATATATACATTTTTTTTAAACATTAGTGTGCAAATCATTTCCTTGAGTTAATTTTCCCTTAGTGAAATTTTAAAGAAAAGTTGTTTATCCCACCCTTTGTCGCAAATTATATTATAGTGTATCGTTTTTTTTTAAAGGGAAGGGACATTTATTTTTAACTACAATGTTAATTTATGTTTTTCATAATACAATTTGTCCTTTGAACGTTTATAAATAATTTATATATAACTTTGTATATAATTTATGAAATAGATAAAGACCTTGCTTATGAAGGGAAAAATAAAATAAAAACTTTATAATTTCTTCTTATAGCACCTTTTTTAAACTGCCTGTTTATGTCTTATATTGATGATATTTTTCTGCATTGAACTGAAATATAAATGGGAATTTATTTTGGTAAATTTCTTTGTTAATTAACTGTATAGACAACTTTTTTATGCTTTAGTAATTAATGGTTCATTTTTAGGACTTAATAAGTGTATATTCTGTGTGATGAAAAAGACTACTTAGATGCTTAGATTATTTTTTTAGAATAAATACATGATATTTTGAGCTCAAATTCGTAGGGTCTTATATTTTTTATTTAAATATATATTTGTATCCTGTATATATATTATATATATAAATTTAAAGAAAACCCAAATAAGAACTAGAGGCATATATACACTCAGAGAGTGCAAACCTCCGCCGTCACGGGGTCCTTATGAGCCTTCCGAGGCGGATTTTTCGCGCCTGGGGCGACGTAGAGGTACGGGGGAGGGTTCCCCTCGACGGAAATTCCGAGAGGAAGACGCTCCCGGCACCCGATTTTACAGCACAGCGACAATCTATTGGCAGAGTAGGCTAACTTGAAAAATTTAGTAGTATTTAGCTCATTTGGCGCCTTTAATTCTGCACTCAGAGATGCCAACATTTAATCACTTGTTCCTTTTGGCATTTCCAACAACTCCACAAAGTTTCATCCGAATCCGTTCCGTACTTTTTGAGTTATCCTGCTACAAACCACCAACAAACCAACAACCGACGCCAGTGAAAGCAATACCTCCTTCGGCGGAGGTAATTATGATTACTGTTATGCAACGATATTTTAGGTACATGAGATTGTCTATTAATTTATAGTTGTCAATTGAAATATAATAATGCCATAACACAAGGATAAAATTGTCATATCTTTAAAAACTGAATGACGGAGGTAATCATTTATCAAAAGTATGTGCGATTAAATGTTGAGAACAAGAAATAACTGTCTGAAAACTATAGCCAGTGATAGGTATAACTTTATCGATGAACTAATAAATGTAATATTGATATTCAGCCTTGAAAGTATTTGTCAAAAAAAATTGCATGGGTATAATAGAAAAACCAAAGCATAGGGAGTGCTCATGCGGGGAATTAAAGTCAGGTGCATGGATTGTATTTAAATGTAAGCAAAACCCTATTTCAATTATTGTCAAAGACATTAAACATAACCAAGGCTTGAAGAATTTTAGACATAATATAATCAATTATTTATGATTATCTAGTTAGAAAAGAAGATGCCTCAATATAAGTTATTATTTTTGTAAACATCCGAGCATCATGCTTTCAACGGCAGGAGGAAACACCCTATTATCAATGAAAAAATCTAGTGCTGAGACTGTCTTGATACCCTTGTTCCTTGATGATAATCTAGGATTATACGATAGATTTTAAGATACTTCGGAAATATTCTTCCAAAGTTATATATCTATAGATATTTGTGTTTCTCAATCCAAAAAAATCTTTTGAATGAAGGACCTAAATCTTTCATTCATCCTCATATATTTTACTTATTCTTAGATCACTATTTTCCTAATCGATAATAATTATGAATGGGCTGTGATACAATGTGATTTGTGGTCATGTATTCGACTGAAATAACCACTTTTACCACATTTACCACTCCGGACATAGTACTTAAAAATTCACATATAGGGATGAAACAAAGAGGCTGCATATAGACTCTGCGAAATGTTTTTGCAAATCCTAATCCTTTCTTCAGTTAGAAGACTTGAATTATGCATTTGACTTCTGGACATTTTGAGGATAAGGCTTTTTACTTCTCAATTTCAGACCTCCAATGACCTACTGCGATGAATTCTAAACGGAAACTCTGCCCAACTTTTTCGACTGGTCCGCTCTAACTACTGGAAGGAAGTTATTACAGTTCTACATAAAAACCACGTCTCCTACCAATGCTATTTGAGTCAATTCTGACAAAAATGTAAACACTGATGAGGTGAAATCCTTAAACGTTATTCTTTAAGGATTTAAAGCGCACGTCGCTAGATTGATAACGCATGGGGATTCAATAGAATCATTGACCTTCCGAGCAACAATAATAGCTACATCAGCCAGATATTTGACTATCTCATTCATAATAATGCAGATATGTGGACAGGACTGGACTTTGAAGGAAACCTGATGTTTGTTTCTCTTCAAGTTCATTGCAACCTATACATATTGAATTTGATTATCGAACAATACGAAAAACTTATACCAACTTTTTAACATGTTAGTTTAAAAATATTCATGAGCTTATCCATTTAATTTGATATACATGGCACTTAATTATTATTCAAAATCCTCAATATATATATATATTTTTAATTTAATATAAATTTAATATTAAACTACGGTTCCTAAGTTTTTCCCATGTATATATATAAATATAATTAAAATAGTGAGTTGGGAGATTTTTTTCAAAAATGATAGTTTAGTTTTGATCTCACCAGTTGTCAAAAAATTTTTTGTAGAATTTTGCATATCGGATATAATGAAGTAGTTAGATCCCTTAGGTGCGTTTAGTTTTTTAACAAAAATCTAATTTAGGCAAATACAATGGCCCACTATTAAACATAATTTATTAATTAGTTAAAACCTTGCTTTTGACTCAGTCATATCACATAGCTCTTTAATCTGATTGACCTTACTCTAATTTTCTAAAATTAAAATCACAAAATCAAAAAGTAACAATTATTTGTGATTTTATAGGGACTTAATCTTAAAGTAAGATTTGTTAGTTTGCCAATATATATACATTAGGGGTATTATAGAAACCTAATATTAAGATATCAAAATTTATCCCCCAGCGAAAGTTGCGTCATAAGAAACTAAATGATCGTAGAAAAATGGATTTTGGTTTGGATATAATCAACGTCATAGATTTATATTCACAATCATGTGAGGGAGTTACTGTATGAAAATTAAGATGTGAAAAGCAAACGTATTAAAAAAAATAACTTAAAAACATCAACATAAGTACCCTCTTTTTCTTTTTCCTTCTTGAAACTTTAAAGAGAACTTAGTAGGAGCCGTTATTTAAAAAATGGTTGGTGCGTCAGCACTTATGTTCATTTATTGGCACTAAATATATTTGACGAAAATTTGCAAAAAATAACCAAGTCATAAATTGATCATAGCTAAATTTTGTAAAACTAAATTTTTCAAAATAAGTAATAACAAAAAGTTTTGCTTTATAACGAAACCTTTGAACGCAATTTGGGGGGGGGGGTAAGGGGGGGGTCAAACCAAAATCCATTTTTCTACGATCATTTAGTTTCTTATGATTATGATTCGCGGGTGGATAAATTTTGATATCTTAATATTAGATTTCTATAATACCCCTAATATACATATATATATATATAATTTCTCTAAATGAACGCAGATTAATTAACAAAAGGAATTCGAAAAAAATATAAATAGTGGATAAATATAATGAAGACACTTAGTCAGTAGAACTGACCATTTGACCGACATGATTTCCTTTGTGAGATGCAGAAATATCTTATTAAAAAAAAGATATTTATTATCTACCGATCCTTATCAGGTACCTATATACAAGTAAGTGCATGTATAAGTAAGTGCAATGGTGGTGTGTATATCTCGTGCTTAATATTTTAGATACAGCTTTTTTAGAGAAAGAGTGTAATGACCTTATTTCGCGAAAAAAAATAACAATAAAAACAAGTTACTTTTTCCGAGGGGAGATTAAATACTGAAGAAGAGAGGGTTGCTTTTGCATTTTTTGTGTCTATGCATTATTTTCCCTGTGCGAGATAGACATTGATTTTCATATTGCTGTTTTTATCAGGCGTCTTGAGGGAACAGTCTAAAGAATAATGAAAGGGCAAATATTTCCTTGCATTTAAAAATGCGGAGCCCCCTTGGGGTTGTGTCTAGATATGCCGATTTGATACTCGATCGATGAAAATGGAGCTGGGTGGCCATCGAACTTGACGCTGTGTTTCCTTTTCTTATTGGAAATTTATTGTAATATTTTTACGGGAGGCTTAGAATTTTAATTAAACATGTGTATAGTTGTTTTTTGTTTTTGCACATTTGGTTCGATTGAGCTGCATCTGTGAGGGATATAAATTAGTATTTTAGCATTAAAATGACCCAATCAAAGCAAGGGGATTCTTTTTAGTGAGTTTTATCAATATTGATTATTTTCATCTCGGGAGGCGAACCTGCATGAACTATTTAAGAGTGTTACACGATTAAACTTTGAGCTATCGCCCTTCCTATTTCTACATGTGAATATTTTTTTCTGTATGCTGGAATTTGTTATATTGATGTCACAGTTTTCACTTAATTGTTGTTTTACATTTTTTCAAAATTAAAATTATTCAGTAAATATGAACTATAATGTTTAATTATGTTTTTACGAAACTGTTAAAGAGAGTTTTATTTATTTATTTGTTATTTAGTGTATTTTTACATTACACTGTATTGATTGTGGCAAATATGAATAAAAACTTTAACGTTAAAAAATATAATAAATATTAATTTTATTTTACGCTTGTGTATTTTCTATGAACCGCAGAACTATTAACGCTCCTATTTTTCTTTCAATCACGCTCTTGTAAAAGAAGTCTTTGAATAGAATGCATTTAGCTCAGCCCATTTCAGTTGTTTATGTAAATTGATGTGGATAGTCTTCCTAGAATATGATTGAGATTACTACTAGATTGAGGTGAAGTATTTATGTTTTGGTTAATGCAATTATGTTATTATTGAAAGATATGAGCAATGAAGAAAATTAAACAATATTAGTAGTTTTGTTTTGATTTCAACTATGTTTTTATTTGTTAAGAGTAATAAATCTTTAAACAAACATGAATAATATAAGATTTTTAATAAATTGATAGGTTTATTTTTCCAAATTAATGAGTCAATATTTATTTAATAACTTGAATATAACAAAAATAATATATTTTTTATACCTTAGATTACATATTTTAACTGAAAATAGTGTAAATTTGTTTACATCTTTGTGATAAGTGTATTTAATCCAAGGAAGGAATGGAACAACTTAGTAAAGTTAAAAATATGTCCTTCCTTCTTACATAAAAGATGTCTTCTTGAGATATGGCACATATATGTATATATGTAGTCTCTTCCTTGTATCAATACAATGTAAATTATACGTCACACCTCTTTTTCCACAAATAAAATGCCGTTTGTATTTATAAAAAGCTACATATCTTATGGGCGTTCCAAACTTTCAATGATTGCTCTATCAGATGGAATAAACATATAAAGAAAGTCATAAATATTGGATATGGATTAGTTGTTTAAAAAAGGGTATTTTAATTAAGAAATAGGTAGATCGGAAATTAAATCGTGATTGTTTTTTTACTTTCGAAAGGAAATAATATTTAAAAGATGTATTTATTTATTGACAAAAGAGTTATTGCCAACTTTAATGAATCACTATCATTCATTACTGTTAAAACTCCTGCAAAAAAACTATTATGTTAGAATTATGTATGTCGGAATAGGAAAAAATTCCTTGGTTATATAAAGAAATATATTTAAGCTATAATGTTTAATAATGTGTTTTTTACGCATTAGCATCTTATTATATACCGTATACTTTGGTTATTGCATATATTCCATGAACTCTTAAATAAAGAAAAAATATATGATATATTTATAACTTCAAATTGATAACACTTCTAATAGAAGTAATACTCATGACATAAAATCATATATCAACAGCTGTTTAGAAGCATCAACAAATATATTCCTTTATAATGACCCTCCGGATAAATAACCATAGAAATAAACGATTTATGCGGCGTAGGACCTCAAGATCCTCTCTGTCATAGATGGAAAGTGGAGCTTGGCAGCCGATGAAATTCGTTACGCGGTCCCTTCCAGATGGAAAATTAGTTAAAAACTTTTACGTCAATTCAAAGTTTTCAAATAAAAACATTTATATATGTTTTTATTATGGCAAGTTGTGTTATTATAATTGGGTTTAGTTTTGTTCATATGTGATGTTAAAATTTTAAATAAAATGTTGAATCGTTTTTCACGTATTAACATTATTTTATATACATTCTATTTTTTGTGTTTGTATATTATTTTATGAACTGATGAATATATAAAAAACGATTAACAACTCACTTTGCGCCCATGGAGAGCTTTCTATAACAAATCTTAGGTTTGAAAATGACTGCTGGAGGCATCATTTGGATCATGAGAACAAAGTCCCTTATATTGATGTATAAGTACCGGGTGCGTCAAGTATTGAAGGGGCTAATTACATCCTCTCTCATCTCGCCTCCTCCCTTTTTGCCCCTTTATACAGCTCCATTATAAGTAGGTCATAAATAATTTACGTAATTAATCTCCCAATAGAATAACCGATTTACATAGAGTCCACCTCCACCTACATCTCTGGAGAGAGAACAAGTGTAAAAGCAATATATATGGAAGGGTCGTAAAACTATTCTTCCGGAGATCCTCTTAAAGCAGTGGTGCCATGGTGGCGGCCCGCGGGCCGGAACCGGCCCGAATGGACATTCATTTGGCCCGTTACGTTAGTGGTTGAGAAGTGTTTTTATAAATAAATAATATTATGATACAATATCAACAAATTTAAATCTACTTTTGTTTAGTGTTTAGTGTTGCAAGGCCAAAAATGTACCGGTAATTTGGCCCCCCGAGGTCCCACTTGAAAACAGTCCGGCCCCCTGACCGATTTCACCCTGGCATCCCTGTCTTAAAGCATTGAACGTCTTACTTTCATCAGCGGGTAGCTTCGCTAACTATAAGACATGATGTTCTTTTTTAGGCTCCTGAACATGATCCTGAAATCAAATAACGTATTTTCCTTATCCCATCTACCGAAAGACACATCTTTTGTAAGTGATTGTTTTTGTAATAGCCTCAGGTAGAATATCATCAAGCGTTGAGCAATTGAAAAGCTTAGTAAACCTAAAGCGTTAAAGTAAAGAAGAGCATGCAAGGAAAAAGTAAACAAAAAAAATGGCCAAAATTTTGGTTACTTTCTTTAACGTTAAACGTCACTAGTCCATGAAATTACGTCACAATCCTATTTAAAACATGTTTAAAGGGATTAAGTTTGATGATTTGAAATATATCAAATCACTACAACATTGTACGTCTCCAAATATATAATAAAAGGACTTTGTTATTATTTTCAAAGAGCTCTAGCATCAAACGGACTAAAGAAAAACTAAAATTGTGGCCAATTTCTTTTGGGGAAAAAAGGAAGAATTTTATGTTATGCATGAAGCTACTTTACTTTAACGCTTTAAGTAAACCTGTAATTAGTTAAGTGAGGATGATAATTATAAGGACAACACTTTGGCTGTCTGATAAGAGTACGCATCCCTATTCGATTTACCCTTTGCCAACACTGTTCGAGGGGCATCACGTATGGGACCTATAATAAGAATCATGCTTTCATAGTATTCATTTTATCATCCTTGAAACATCTGCAATTTAACTATTAACCAAAGTTTGTTATTTGCAAAAGTAAACAAGATAGCGAAGACAAATAATATCTTTGATCAGCTCAATATGCTGCAGCCGAACTGCCTCGACGTCATCAGGGACGGAAAATAATATATTATCTATTGTAAAAACAAATTTACAAGGAATTTGATCGAAATCCTATTATTTTGTTACACCCTCCTTCTTCGTCGTCTTCACCTTTGAGTACGACACCTATATGACTCAGTGAATAAGTAGAAAAAGAAGTACACATACAGTTAAAAGCCTCCCTACAAAGCTTTCGTCCTTGATGAGACAATTAAACCCTGAATACCGGACACAAACAATGCCTTCAGTCACTTTATACTTCTTTGTGTCCCCTTGGGCCCATTATTATTATTATGAAAACCATAATAATCTTGTGTGCTCTGAGTGGTTATATGGACAACCATACAATAACCATTGGCAAGTAAAAGGGAAGGCCCCCCTCTTCTAGCAGTTATAACTAGAGAAAATACCCATTTCATAATATAAAGAAGTTTTTGGAGGTGTAATCATATATATGTATACTATATATATATATATATATATATATATATATATATATATATATATATATATATATATACTTACTACTTTAAAAATAAGAGAAATAAATGTTATTATTGTATTATATTTTTCAGGGAAGATTCATTTAGCTATAAATAATACGTCTATAGGAGTGAGATACTCATATGGGGAACATTATGGGCACTGATCCGCCTATGAGGCGTGGGTTGATGATGCATAAATGGAAGAAGGAACTAAAGAAAGGCTCTTTCAAAAAAGTAGTTACTATGCTTAAGGATAAAGGGTTCTACTACATGCATACACCTATCCATGTTTGTATGTAAAATGCTATAAAATATATATACATGGAGGGGCTACTTTACCTATTAATGGGGGGCTTGTTAGGTTAATTCCTTTTTCTTGGGCGTAGTTCCTTTTTACCCTTCGCTCTTAGGGAGTAGAGATGTTTTTTTTTGTTTAATTATATCCATATAGTTTAGATTTCAAGCATCATTAATTAATTTTGGTTAATATATATTATACTACGGAGAAAAAGTGAATATATAACAATAATGAAGTTAAAATGAATTCAGTCTTTTTGTAATATATATATATATATATATATATATATATATATAAGTGTAGCTCCAGTCATTTTAGTATAAATCATAACATTACTCTATATATTACAATGTATTGTAATACTTCAAGGAAGGATGAAAAAATGTAATATTAATCTTATTTGTGGGAGGACAATATTTGATAAAATAAAAACATAGAACGTTTCCATTTTATCATTAAAGGTTTTAAATGCAGGGGTGCGCGCTTAAAATTACTCACTTATTCATCAACTGCATCGAGATCAATAACGAGACTATGGCGGGTTTGCTTTAAGCATATAATTTACCATTTATTCTAGATAAATTCATATAAAATTTTCACTCAATGTACCCCCCATAAGCCTTGATGACGTCCTCCAACCTTGGCTGTAACTTTGCAAAGCTGTTTTTAATGAAGCTCTGGATGAGACTGGCTCAAGCGCCCTTAATGGCTGACTTCAGAATTCCTTTGAGGTGAAATTGATCCCTGAGAGAGAGCTCTTCAGAAGACAGTATAGTCCAACACAGACAGGTCAGGGCTGTACGGCAGCCAAGAGTCTTTGTCAATGAATCTTTGAGCATTGGCAATTTCTGTATGTTTGCGGCAGTATGAGGCCTTGCACTGTCCCATAGTTGGCATGAGCCCAGGGGAAGACAGTGCCCTCAAGATCTCCAATGTAAGTGGTGCTGTTCATCCTCATCTTCTCCTCCAAGAAGATGAGGGGACACTTTTCCCCATCAGAGACTACGACTGCCAAGATCTGCAGGTTTACCACACTCCTCTTTTACCCACATGACGCACATCATCAGGGACATCTTTTGGGTTGGGTACTAAGAAGAACCAGTCTCAAAAACCAACATCTCACCAAGAGAAAATGGGGTTTCATCCGAGAAGATTAGCACAGTCTCCTTTGGCTTATGTTTCATCATACAAGCGACTTTTTGGCTTCCTCCAATCTTTTTTCCTTGTTCCTTTTCTCCAGGGATGATCTTGGAGTCCTTTTATAGACGTTTAGTTTGAGTTCAGACTTCACAAGTCAGTCCGTGGTGCGTTTTCATACGTCAAACTCCTTGGCCAGTCTGGACACGGTGGTTTTGTCTCTTCTCTTGACAATGTTGCCTTTAAAAGCCTCAACAAGCTCAAAGTCCTTTTAGTCTTGTTCCAGATCCTCCTAGGGATTTATGTGGCGCCTCTGTCAATGACGTCAGCATCAGTTTTGCGGGAACAGCCCAATACATTGGCAAGTTGGCTGGTGTTTTGTCCTTGTGCGTGGAGTTTCAAAATTGCCACTCTGATACTTCTTTAAGAGCTGGGAGTATCACTCATTTTATACACTTTTAAAGCTCCATTTTCGACGCTCTGCATTGTGCAGACTCAAGACAAAATATTCAGCTGATAGCAAAATCAAAAGATTGGACTCAACCGGTTAAAACTGCAAACTTCGAATGTGAGTAGTCTTAAGCATACAACCCTGTAATATAAATAGAATAGACGTTGGATAACTCAACGATGTAATAACGTTACATGGATGGTAATGTCAGTGACGACGTAACATACCATATATGTTTAATTAATAATATGTGTTATTAATACGACATAAGTCATACCAGAATACAAGCCCAATCTCCGGCAATCCAATGAAAAAACTATAGGGGAGCGTAAGACTGTTCAACATATTTATATTATTAATTATATTATATATATATATATCCATCAGGTCAATAAATAAAGTCAACGTGATATCTTGCTTTACCCTCTGAAAATCATCCCTTGCTTTACCTCTTAATGTATACATTGAATCAGCTTAATTTTAATTTATATCTCTATGACTAAGCCCAATTTGACTAACTTAGTATAATCCCTAACTTAAATTAAACTTTCTCAACACCCGGCAAGGATTACCTCAGTTAGACCTACTTATTTCAAAGATATTTCACCTAAGATAGGACTTAGGTTTAAATCTCTATCCAGATATTATGATAATTGGAGCGAATAAAAGTAGGTTCTCTCTATTGTTGAAAAAGTGTATTTGACACAGATTGTTTAGTATTCAGAGTGTGTTCCAGGCTCCAAAGCGAACTTTTAAATGCAGTGTCCTATTTTTACCTCCGCCGAAGGAGGTATTATTTTCACTGGCGTTGGTTTGTTTGTTGGTTGGTTGGTTTGTTTGTGTGTCAGCAGGATAACTCAAAAAGTGCGGAACAGATTCGGATGAAACTTTGTGGAGTTGTTGGAAATGCCAAAAGGAACAAGTGATTAAATTTTGGCATCTCTGAGTGCTTCTTTAAGATGCAAAATGAGCTAAATAATATAAATATTTCAAGTTAGCCTACTCTGCCAATAGATGTCGCTGTGCTGTGCTCTCAAAGAGTAGAGCACAGCACAGCGACATCTATTGGCAAATGACAAAAAGACCAAGTGATTCATTTGTGGGGATCGGCGGAGGTTGCACCTTCTGAGTCCTCTAGTTTTAAAATTAAGATGTTGTTTATGAATTTTATTTCTCTCTTCGAACGGTATTAGAAAAATATAGTAAAAAGGTGAAATGTCAAGAAATTAACCACAAAAAATTTCTTAATTGTAGAAATGTACATAATCTGACATGTTCAGTTACCTATTTTTATTTGAAGAATTTAGTTACTGTATTTAAGCCGTATATATGTATATCTTCTTATAATATAAAATACATATCTGAACTAAAGAAAGGGATTTCACAATGGGTTTATCTGTGTGTCGAAGGACGAGTGAGTTCTTTTTAAATATGCAAACAATAAGTTTGATGATTTTAATATTTCCGAAAAAAAATGTTATTCATATTTCACTTATACCTATAATCTCATGACTCTAATGAGAGTCACATAAACATTTGTTCACGACAGACGACTGCAGAATGGTTATTTTATTTATTTTTCTGTTGTTGGTTAGCAAGAAGTCATTGGCCACATTTTTCAAAGAACGCGTTCATTGCTGACTGTTTTTTTTCTTTGAAAATAATTTTTGATCTCAATTCTTTTGCTATTATAGGTTATTTGAAACACCGTACTCAAATCATAGTGAAGTGCTTCCTTTGATGATTGTGTTTAAAGTATCCAGTTTAGGATTGGTATTGTCATCAGCAGCAATAAATATTACTCTTTTATTTATACTTTCAACGTTATTCGAAAATAAAATAATTGCAGTTGGCAGTACAAAACATTAGCTTATTTCTCACTAGGCAACAATAATGAGGTATATGTTTATTATAATAGGTATAATTTGTGTGCAAACTGTCTAAGGAACAGTCATATAGTAGATTGTATTATTTTGTATTATAAATTAAAATTTTATTACCTCCGCCGGAGGAGGTATTATTTTCACTGGTGTTGGTTTGTTGGTTGGTTTGTCAGCAGGATAACTCAAAAAGTACGGACAACGGATGTGGATGATGTGGAGTTGTTGGAAATGCCAAAAGGAACAAGTGATTAAATTTGGCATCTCTGAGTGCAGAATTAAGATGCAAAATGAGCTAAATACTAAAAAATTTTAAGTAGCCTACTTTGCCAATAGATGTCGGTGTGCTGTGCTCTCCTCTTTGAAATCGGG
>CP045900.1:15415426-15419939 GCA_013387185.1 Caligus rogercresseyi | reverse complement strand
GAGAGTTTATATAGAGGAATCCCCTAGAAATATTTCTTATGATAAAGAAAGATGTGTGTCTACATACCTGTAGATGTATGGGCATCATGTGAAATTATACAATCCATTTCTAATTCATACGATGGTTCTTGGAATCCGTTTAGGATTCATTGCCTTTTTTATTAGATACTAGCGGATGTTACCCGGCGCGTTGCCCGGATTTTCCAATTTGATAATAGTCCTTGGAATAGAAAAAAAGATCATATGAATATTATTGATGTCATCACATGTGATTTTTCATTTTCAAATCAGTTTCATTAAAAGTTGTCCTTGGGTCTTCATTGCATTTTGTCCGTTTTTTGTTCCTTAAGACTGGGGATTTAAACATCGTAAAAAGAAGTATTTTTAAGTCGTTTCATAGAGTGGGACTATGTTATTTTCTTATGAAAAGTAGTTCCTTAAAAAGTCGTCATTGCATCTTCATTACCATTTTTTCCGTTTGTATTCCTTAAGGCTGGGTATTGATATCACTCTCCACTCTTGGCATTACTATAATTTGAATAGACGATGTTGCATTATAAAAAAGTTGTATTTTCCACAAACTAAATTTGGGGGGACATACAGGGACAGAAAAAACCTATTTTTAAGTAATCATGTAGAAAAGAATTTTCCGGTAAACACCCAAACAAATAAAAACACGTCTTACTACTTCAGTCTCATCACAGAAAATTTGGTCAAAATATAACTGGCAATTTAAAAAAAATCGGCAAAAAACGTTTTGGCGAATAAAAGAAGCATGTCGATGACGAATTTCCGGGAGTTGACAACCCCACTAAAATACTCTGAGCTCTTAAAACTATTCACTGAAAATTTTGTCAAGATCTAATGATCCGTTCGGGAGATACAGGGAACACGAACGAACGGAATTATTTTTTATTATATATATCCCAGTGAGACTCTGTTTTTACACCATGATTGGTTAAAAGAAAGGGAGTAACAATAGATTAAATACGTACGATTAAGGCATTGTCAACTCGCAATGTTGGGGACCAGTTCGAATACTCCGAGAGGGGATGGTCCTTTTTGGTCTACCTCATTGATAAGATCCTAGGTTCGAGTGACTAATTTTTATGTGATAATGCTTATTTATATCCAGTCGGATAATGCAATTCTATCGAATCATATAGGCACAAAAAAATACAAAGTAGGAGTCATCCCATCAGTTCACTAATGGCTTTTGTGAATAACAATTCAGGGCTAAGAACTTCATCTTTTTATTAGTTTTGGAGACAAGAGAGGTAATAATTGTATTTCAAATTCCTTTATGTTACTTGAGTAGAATTCCTACTAAAATCTAAACAATAATGAAAATAAGCAGCTTCTCATTATTTAATAAGGGTTTGGTTTTTATGTCATTAAGGATAGTTAATGAATCAAAGAATAAACGATCAGAAGGAAGAAAAAAAGGGTTGACAACTTTAAAAAATACAAATTAAAATATTCATTAACATCCCACCAAAATTGTTTACTTTAATAATACTTAAAATATTTCACTAATATTAAAATAGTACTTTAAATTAATTAAAATATTAAATAATATTTTAAAAAAATACTTTAAATTATGTCCATTAAGATATTAAATAATATTATGCAAAATATGATAGGGGTCTTGAATTTGTAATAGAAAATAAACACAGACTATTTATTCTATGAAATAAATGTACAATATCATGACAATATTTCCTTTTATAATTTATAAATGATTTTAACAGCTAAGTGGCAATGAACAAACTCTCCTATGATGGGTTGTCAAAAAAAAAGAAATTAATATATGATTGTTTTACATTCTACAAAAAAAATACAAATTTGGACGAAAAAGCTTAAAATGCTTTGTATATGTGGATATAATTTATAATCTTGGCTCTGAGTGTTTCCTGCTTCACCTGTTCCCTTCATAAGTCTCATATCTCTAAGCTTTCATATGAATATAATTCCTCAGATGTTTTATTAAAATATGTCTTACAAAAAAAGTTGACTAAAAAAGGCTACTTTGTTTTAGTATCGGTATCTTTTCAACTTCTTTGTGATGTTTTCATTGGACCACAACCATAAACTAGAGGCATATATACACTCAGAGAGTGCAAACCTCCGCCGTCACGGGGTCCTTATGAGCCTTCCGAGGCGGATTTTTTACGACTGGGGGGCGTAGAGGGACGGGGGAGGGTTTCCCTCGACGGAAATTCCAAGAGGAAGACGCTCCCGGCAACCCGATTTCACAGCACAGCGACATCTATTGGCAGAGTAGGCTACTTGAAATATTTATTAGTATTAGCTCATTTTGCATCTCTTATGCACTCAGAGATGCCAAAATTTAATCACTTGTTCCTTTTAGCATTTCCAACAACTTCACAAGGTTTCATCCGAATCCGTTACGCACTTTTTGAGTTATCCTGCTGACAAAACAACCAACCACCAACAAACCACGCCAGTGAAAACAATACCTCCTTCGGCGGAGGTAACAATTTGATTCAGTAATCTCCCAATGATTCGTTAGATCTTGACGAAATTAATAGTGAATAATTTGAAGACCCATGGTTTTTTTTATTATGGTGGGTATTCCTGAAAAATAATTATTGTCCTTTTTATTTAGTCACCAATTTTTTTGCAATGTCTTAAAACTATTTTTTGTGGATGTTGAGGACCACCGAAGGTGTTCCTTAAAAAAATGTTTACATATGTTTATATTGTGCCGAAAAAAACATTTTCTCTGATTTTTTGTAAATAGCGCGTTAGAATTGTATAAAATTTTATGTAAATGATTTTTTTTGCTGATAATATTTTAGAGTTGATGGTTCATATATATATTTTTAAAATCGATACGTGTATTTTGTTTGTCTCTGTAGCTCAAAAACACTCAAATTATCATTTTTAAATAGATAACTTTGAGGTGCCGAGAAAATTTTGATCAAAGTGGACATTTGCAGAAATCACGACATCCCCGAGTAATTATATAATAAAACATATTTTTCCATTGGAAGTATTTAGTCCACGAGCTATATATAATATATAAACTTGTTAAACATATTTTTCCATTGGAAGTATTTAGTCCAGTAAGAGCTGAGAGATTTTATAATTATATAATAACTTGTTAAAAATATTTTTTCCATTAGGAAGTATTTAGTCCAGTAAGAGCTGGGAGATTTATATTGAAGGCACAAAAAAAAATGATCTATCAATTCATCTAAAAGAAATTTGTAAAACGACTCCGTCAATTGTAATCTAATTTTAACATTATCATTTTTAATACTCATAATGAATGTATCTCACAGTATTTATTCCATTTTTTCTCAACATGATTTTCTAAGCTAGGGTATTCCTGACTCCAGGTAGTATTGCTTAAATGCAATTATCTTACCGTTCAAGCATTCCAACAGCTCTGCGGGGCCGATTGGAATCCAATTAAGAACCAATTAGTATTTATCCATACACACATGTTCACATTCCCGTAGAGCACTCCGCTAACAAGGTATAGTACCATGTAATTAATACTTATTAAAATAATACTGCATGTGCATATCCAATTCTATGAATCATTTTGTCCATCATTAATTTGACCGAATGAGGTGATAATTATTAGCATAAGGATGATTTGAACACCTAATATTCATGTACTTAGCCCGGAGATCTGTTATGGAGATTTCTTTTAAATTTACTTTGGTTACGGGCAAAAAAGCCTCGACGGTTAATTTAAGCACATGCTGCTTGAAAATAATAAATAAAAAATTTCCTCTCTTTGTCCTGGAAGAGAAGAATTCTGAAATCTACGGGTAGTATGCCGATGGTGCAAAATTTACTGCACAATTACAAATTTCAGGACAAATCCTCAAATTTCAGCTTCCTTGCATGAACTGTGGGTTTTTATTAAACAATATCTTCCATGCATTCGTAGACTGTCCATCCTAAAGGTGTTTAAGCTATTCGTAAAGCTTAACGTTTGTGAAAATGAAGACGATTCCTCAAATATTTTAAAGGCCTATGTTCTTTTTGGTGTCTTTAATCTTAAAAAGAAATCTCCCCCCAGTCACAAAGCAATTGAATCTGCAATACAAAATGTCAAATCTTTAATTGCACAAAAACTTACACTAACAAGTACATTTTACAAAAGATCTAAGACCTATCCTCATTGGTGCTGCCGCCCGCCACTCTGCTTTTGAAGTCAAATTCCTGATTTGGGAGCGTCAACATGGAAATGGGCTGGAGACCTCATTAAATTTTATCCTAACAGTTCAGAATTCTATTGGAACGACATCAGAAGGATTTTAAGAATGCATCGCCGTTTTGTATTGAATACAAATTAGTTTATCAACTGTTGTTTTATATATATGGTTTTTTATGTGGTCGGTAATTTTGAACTATAATGTTCTTTGATGTTTTTATTACGTAACGTCCAGATTTGATTTTATTTATTATTGTTTCTGTATGTTTTAGTGTATTTTTGTACACTGTATTCTTTTTTGCAGTAACAGAATAAAAT
>CP045900.1:15350426-15412926 GCA_013387185.1 Caligus rogercresseyi | reverse complement strand
CCGCCGAGGAGGTATTGTTTTCACTGGCGTTGGTTTGTTGGTTGGTTTGTTTGTCAGCAGGATAACTCAAAAAGTACGTAACGGATTCGGATGAAACTTTGTGGAGTTGTTGGAAATGCCAAAAGGAACAAGTGAATAAATTTTGGCATCTCTGAGTGCAGAATGAAGATGCAAAACGAGATAAATACTAATAAATATTTCAAGTTAGCCTACTCTGCCAATAGATGTCGCTGTGCTGTGAAATCGGGTGCCGGGAGCGTCTTCCTCTCGGAATTTCCGTCGAGGGGAACCCTCCCCCGTCCCTCTACGCCGCCCCAGTCGTGAAAAATCCACCCGGAAGGCTCATAACGACCCCATGACGGCGGAGGTTTGCACTCTCACGGATACTAGTGATAAAACACAAGTCTCTCGATCAAAGATCCTGTTCAATCTCCCGGGGATCCTTCAAGAGTAATCAATAAGAGGGATGCGAAGTCACAAGAGACTGTAATCGTAAATATACATGGCACCTAAATTATGACTATTTGTATAAAAAGTAGACTTTTATATAAAAAATTAAAGTATGTCTGACGTATATATTTTTTTCATTATTTAACAAATAAACGTTTAATCAATCATACTAAATAATATTATCATAAATAAGGGCATTTCATGTGTAATGTCCATCATGTTTAAAGTCAATTTTCAAAAGTCTTTGATGTTGTGGACTACAAGATGTCTTCTCTCAATGATGTCTATAAATAAAATCTACTAAAACAATGAATCAAATATTTTTCATCATCCATTGAAGCAACAAATGACTTTATATGTCAAAAGGTCAATCAATTCATTTGTCCTTAATCAATACTCAACCAATTTGTAAGAGCAAATTTACCCTTCTTAATATGGTTTATTAAGTGACATTAGATTCGTAATGATTAATGATCAATATAATATCCCTCAGAATCTATTTATCAATCCAATAAGGTTCCTATGGGTATAATAAATTGAACACCATTAGCATTGATTAGGGTAATGTATATGATATGTCTAAATCTATGCGATGGTTAGGCAGGATGGGATAGATATTTCAATTATATATGATCGGATAAGGACAACTAATATACTTGATGGTAGGCAAATGTGATCGTCTACTTGGGCTTAAAGGGAAATAATGTTTGGCTCATGAGAAAATAACAAAAATATTATATTTAGGCATTGATAAAATTAGTAATGTCTTCATATCATAATTTTATTCTAGTAATATGTAGGGTCCTGTTAATTTTTGGACGAGTTGATGAGGACGTTGAAAGAACTTTTATGTCAAGCGTTAAGTACTTATGTACAGCAACACCAATTGTTATCCCTTTAAAATCCATACGTCGACGATTTCCTTAAAGATAAGAAAAGAATGTCAATTTTTTTATTTGAAAAGTCTTTTTTTGCGATTTTATATTTTGTTTAATGCAATAAAGTCTCCATAAATCCGAAAATCATTTTATTTATATTATTTTGTGTTTTTGTCTATCTGGTTCTCATGTTTACATAGGAACTTTTAAGTGTACCTATATCATTTATGAATTGAGAAGCGGCATATTTTGTTGTCACTGGAACTTGTTTTTATATAATTCTAAGAACCACAATAGATATAAAGGAAAACATATTAAAATAATCAGAGTGAGATCATCCAGATTCAGATCTTAAATCAATCCGTTAACTATAATGCTGTTTTATCGAACTAAGAGTGGCTTTAATGGGTCCAAAAAATGCAATAGGTCTTAAAATGTCCTTTCAATATTTGGAACTAATTTTAATATCCAGTTAAGGAACTATTTTTCAGACTTTCTATGTATGCAAACGGAATTAGTAGGCTTTCCGTCAGTCACCTGGTAAAGATCACTCATGGTCTCGTTGTAATCAAGGTTGTGGATCAAAAAGAGAAGTCACAGAACCTTTTGAAATGCATATAAGACAAGGCAATCCCAGATCCTTCTGCTCTCCAATGAGGAATACATTGTCATGGACAAATTATGAACCATCAGAACCACAGGTTCATGTTTTTTTCTTCACATGAGCGTCCAGGCCATTCCGTTTACCGGGTCGTGGTCTTCGGTCTTGTAGTTTGGAGACGTATTGCCATAGGAATTCATCAAATCTGGACGAATTATCAATAGTATATTTTACTACGATGTAATAGAGAAACCCATTGAGTGGTTAGCTGCCACCTACGACCGCAATTAGAACTGGAAAGACATCCTTCAATAAGACGGCGCTCCCAATCGAAATCCTTCTAGCAGATCTCCTTCCCAGATATGAAATGTAACAACTCTTTCGTATGGAACAACATCAATGCCGATGTCTATAACAGAGATTGGGGAACGCCAACACCACAAGACCAAGATCGTCAAAGCTTTTGCAACTCATTTGATGGTTGAGAAGATGAGGAACCTCTGTGACCTTGTCTTTAAAAAACGGCTCGAGAAATGCATGAAATCGAAAGGCATCGATATGCAATCATTTCCATTACACTATACTTTTTATACTATTCATTTGCGGTCATTTTTTTCTGTGAAAACTTTTGCATAAATTTTTGTCGTCACATATCGTTGATAGTCGATTGAAACTATGCACAAACAACGGAGAGTGAAGGCATATCCATTTTAAATAATTGATCTGATATGTCTCATTATGACACATTGATAATATCTAATCCTTCTTATAATAATGCTTATTTTTGCCTTTCATTAATAACTATTATTAGTAGTATTTTTAAATTCATCAATCATGGATGCAAATGGCGGGAGTTTTTTTAAATGGCTTCTCACTGGACATGAGGCTCCAAATTCAATTTGTCCCTTCAAGAAGTGCATTAATTATTCCTGGGCATCTACATCAATGCAATATTTTACATCAGTCCTTTGAGAATGCCGCTGAGTTAACCTTAAGGGATGGTAGGCATTACAATACATTATAGGAAAAAGATTCAGGGAATTTAAATGGGGTTTGTTTCTTTTATTTTAAGCAATGGGACGGACTCTAAAATTATCCTTAAGTCCAGAATCAAGGAGTTGGAAGTTAATCACTATATCTCTTGTAAGCCCGAGGGAGGATACACATGAAAAGCATTTGACTTGATGCTTTTATCAAAATAATAATTATAAACTTAACAAAGTAGCGTCCAAAAAGCTATTATATTCATAATATTTTTGAAACTATTTACCAATAATTTCTACTATTCAGCCAACCATGAAACAAGTAGTTGTATTTTTAAAATAAATATGATTTGTAAGCGTTAAAATTAAGGTGATACTTTATTTAAGCTTAATATCAATTTTCACTAACATCAATTGTTTTCTTTTTTCTAATATTCACACTACGTTCCTATGACAACTTGTTGGTCATGGAGGGCCCGGGAAGTTTTTGTCTGGAGGCTAGAGCATGGGAGCTATCAGCTCACTAGTCCTTTAAGGGTTTTTTTATCGAATCGCACAATAGCAATCCTTCAGATACGATAAAAATATTAATTATACTTAGCATTTTTGTCTACAGAGTGCGATTGCTATTGAGTGACCATTTGAACGTAGTTTTCAACTCAATATATCTATGGTATAAATGAAAATAGTCATTTCAAAATTAAAAAGGATGTTTACTAAACATTTGTCGACCTAATTTTCCATTGCATTCCATCATTTTCTCCAGGCGGGACCCGATCCTGTAGCAGGTCCTCTTCACGTTCTTTTTGGAGATGTTGGTAAACACATACTTGATGGAGGGAATGAGGAACTTCTTCTTGTTGTGAGGGACCTATTGGTCTCACTCTTAGCCATGCCCCATACAAAATTCTAGAAAACTTTCATCTGTGGAGCTGGGGGCTCATAAATCTTTCAACCAGAAATGTGGAAAGTTCGCCTTGTCTTATTTGCGTGCCTCTCCTCGTCTCCTTTGCTCATGAACTGACCTCAACGGAGGGAGACCGACTTCTACGGGAAGTCTTTATTCACAATTTTCCTTATAAGGAAGGCCAATACCGTTAGCTGCCTGACTACTGCCCTCAAGGATCTTCCAGGGTCCTCGTCAATGGGAACCTGAACCTGATCGAGAATTGCGTCGTCGTGAATGTCATGATGTCACTCCCCTTTTGCTTTAGCTACGTTGGGGTTATTCAGATTTCCATTGTCCGCCAGGTACTTTTCAAAGTCACTCTGAAGTTTTTCACGGACCCTATGGGAATGTTGTTAAACTCTGCAATCTTTAAATTGCTTCTGGAGGCGCGAAATCCATACACCATGGCTCCCTCCTGTACCTCTCGTAGTCTTGGTCTCATGTTTTCTCTGTAACTGAATAGTGTAGGCAGACAGCCAGTTGAGTCATGGACCAGCTAGAATCAAATACGTGTTCCTAACATGATTACAGGGGTAGAAATGGGCACTTTTGTTGAGGTCAATCGATAGCGATTGCACTCTGTATATGATAGTTGGAAGGGGAGTAAGTATTTTTATTTGAGAAATAAATCAATGAAAAATTGGTGTTTCTTAAGTTCTAGTAGGACACATTACATAAAATTAAAACGTTAAATTTGCCACCCACCCACAACTGTGTAATCTATATAGTACGCTTGAATATAGTTTCTGATGGTAAAACCAGAAGGATGATATATACAAAGAAAATTTGATTACTAAGATTAAATCCATTTTTACAAATTTTTCGTTTATCGTCCTTCATTTTCGAGGATCGGTGATAAATATTTAAAACGTAGCGATAAACGATAACGCTATAAAGTTGATCTCAGAAAAAATGCTCGTTTTTCGCGCATTTTATCGCTAACGGAAACCGCTTATTCTTACCATGTTTTGAAATGTGAAAAAAATCATTACGAAATAAGATAAACTTAAATATTTTGACATGAGAATGATGTATTGCAAGATTTGAATGTCCCAAATTTTCTTTTTGTAGGACTTTATTTGGGGTCACGTGGTACATTCGATAAGATTAGAAGAATCTAGGTTTTAATGGACTTAACTTTTAATGGACTTTTCAAACTTCAGTAGAATGAAATCTGTCAGCAATATTGCAAAATAGTGTCTTTGTCACAGCTACCTAAACTTTAGCGACCTCATTTTGCACTAAATTATGTATGATTTGATGGAGTAAGATCATGATGAACTTATATTTTAGGAGACATTTTACTATTTATTGAGCTCATTTAGAACTTTTGATAATTTGATAAAAATAAATAAGAGAATTCGAAACCCTATTTTTTCCCTCAAACAGAATACAAAAAAAGGAAATAAAGAATACAAGCTAAAAAATAATATTTATTCTTGGTTGTGCGAGAACTACCATGAGAACATTTTTATAAATAAACAGGCACAACATTATCGTACTTCTCGCAAACTCACTTTTGAACATCATGTTTTCTGTTTGTGACCAGTCTTGAATGGCATACATGTCGTACATTGTATCATCGAAGATCGCTTTGAAGCTACAGTCAGTGAACCTGACATTCTCTCAACTTTTTTTTCGCCTATATCGTTCGACCGAATTGCATCCGACAGGATATAAATAAGCATTAAAATTTGTCTATCGAACTTAGGATCTTATCAATGAGGTAGACCAAGAATGACCATCCCCTCTCGGGAGTATTCGAACCTGCGCCCCCAACATTGAGAGTTGAACACGCCTTAACGCACACGGCTATCGAGCTCCCTCCTCAACTTCTTCAAATGCTAACCCTTGACCTTTGAATACAAAAAATTGAGCTTATCTTATACAAAATGCGAACCATTCATAACGTCGAATTGTTCGTAAATTGGCTAATAGCAATTTTATAATCGAATACGCTGTTTCATATATAAATATATCATTCCCTGATTTCAGAAATTGTTTTTATTGCACTTTTTGTGTTCAAATTATAGTAAAAATGTATCAATTTTATGTGTCTATTGACATGAACTTTTTTTTTGAAATATAAGCTTATTGGACGAAGAAAAAACGACTTTTTCAACGACTGAAAGCCATAGTGACAATCACTTTACCGTAAAATATGATGCAACAAAATAACCACTCCTGATTTCCTTGATTCTGAGTACTTTATTTATTAAAATTAATATTAAAAGGCGATATTGAAGGAATTGATAAATGATATGGATCGAGATCCATGTAAAGAGACAAATTTTGTTATTATGGATGGTATTCTTATTTTTAAGTTGAGTTTAAGAACCTTAACATCAGCCTTATTTCATTATGCCTACTGCTCTTTTTAAATATTCGCGCCTCATTTTCTTTCCACCAATCACGCGAGAAGAAAAAGTTCCCTACTTGTTATCCATATAAATGAACCAATTAAAAGTGCGCTCACGGAGGATTGGTTTGGAGTAGAGCTGTTAGATCAAATTAAGGAGAAAATTATGAGTCATCTTAAGGCCACCTTTTGCCATTTTCACATTGCCAACTGGTAGGATGTCTTCGTGTTGTTGTTTAAGTGTCTATTTTATTCGCCCTATATTCTAATTGGATGTCGTGTAAATGTATACCTATCATTTATCTGTCTATCTTCTATGCCCTCTTCTTCATTACCACCACTTCTATTAGTCACGACGACGACCACTCAGCCTCAATTTCCATAATTCATTAACCATAGAAAGAGACACACACGGAAGGGACATTCTTCATTCATGTTGATGCCGTCTAGACATCATTATCGTCATCAGCCATTGGAAATGAGCAAAAATATACACACATTTACCATTCCTTTCATCACGCTCACAAATACAACAAGTTTAACCACCAAAAAGGTTAAATTAAAACTGGAAACATTTAATATATGTACATTAAATAAATATATATATCAGGAAACGACCGGTACCCGGCCCAGGCTGTTTTTTGAGGGTCCCGGCCCGGCCGGGACTTAATATTTTCTTTCGTTTGTCATTCATAAAGTTTTTTAGAAAGGAATTTTCGAAATATTATTTTCAAAAAAAAAAAACGTAATCACTTTTTCTGAGATTTTTTTTTGGTGATTATTTTCTATAAAAAACGTACTTACTTTTTTTTGGGAGATTCTTTTCAAAAAAAACCGTCTTCACGTTTTTGGGAGATTCTTTTCAAAAAAATGTCGTCACAATGAAAAATTTAAGTCCCGGCACCGGGTCCCAGCGAAAAAAGGTGTCCCGGTCGTTTCCTGATATATATATAGTATATATATATATACAATCATTTCGCTCACCCTTGCTAATATTATTTTAAAGCAATCATATTAAATCATCGATTTTGATAAAATCACATTGTATGTTGAACGCTCCTATGGCCCCCTAAGATCTTTAGGAGGGACTTTTATTCTTAAGGGGAAATGTTGACATAACATAGTAAAAAAATATTTTTTCTCTTGGTTATATGATTGTCTCAGAATTTGACAGTTGTATATGGGTCCCAAAGAATCAATTATTAAATATAACATATGAAATGTTAATTTCAGACCCAGTCTCATAGCGTTAAGCCTGAGCTATGAAGTATAGCAACGATTTATAACACCCCATTGTGTGGTTGTGTTCTTTACCTTAGTGTCTATTGTTTGTATGTACTATTGTAATCGGCAATAAATTTTAACTAACTAATAACGATTTCTAGGGTTGCATCTTTTATGTCTTATATAGAATAGCGACTCCAGGTTTTTAACAACATCCTTTCCGGTCTCCAAAAAGTAAAGCGTAGTAGTCCTCTTTTTATTTATAAAATTATCCTTTATTTTAAAGTATAAGTAATATTATAATAATAATAATCATTTCATTTCTTCACAGCCATAAACATTTTTTTAATATAATAAGATAAAATGTTATTATAGAGAGCCAATAATTAAAATAATATATATAATATAGTCATAGATTCTTTAGTTTTTTTTCTTAAAGGAAAAATAATAATAATAATAGTAGTAGTAGTGAATAGCACACTCAATAGTATACATACAGAGTGATGGTGATGATGGGAGGAGGGTAAAAGTAACAATGTGTCAGGGTAAAAATTAGGGTATGCAAGAATTAAGCAAACTGTTTCCTATCCTGGAGAAGAAGCAGTAGCAGCACCATTCAAGTGAAAATCCGATAAAAGGTGAAGGAATCGTCATAATTAAAATAAAATAATAGTAAAAGAGTATGATTTTCTGCATGATATAAGGGGCGCATAAGAATGTATTACAGTACTTTTACAGTATTTGTGATATGAATGGAACTCTATTTATTGTTTTCAAGAAAGTGTTTAAAAAAAGAAGCACCAAAAAAATGCAAGGGAGTCATAGCTTAGCGATGTGTTTGTTGCGGCGCCTCTGGTTTGGAATAGAATGTGGGCAACGGTATTTTGGTTTTATCCTTTTTCTCTCGAAAGTCCTTTCGCGGCGTGGGTGACTGCATGATCCGCTTGGCGTCCGGCTGTTGCTTGGAGGAAGTGGAGTTCACCCAGTGGGTCGTGAAGTCCTCAAATATTTCCTTGGGTAGTTGTCGTCCCTCTGCGGCCAACTGGCCTTCCACGCGGGACTTGTAGGTCAGAAGGATTTCCTCTAGTTTCTTAAGGATAAGGACATCGTCGTCCTGGCTGTCAATGCCAAGGGCTTCCAACGGGGGGAGGTCCCTCAGGGGTTTGCGAGCCGGAGTGGACTGTGTGGAGGGCGGTGGCATTTTCTTTCGAGCCATTTGTGGTGTCGTGGCTGGTGAGGAGCGAACGTAGGGACTAGGGGAGGCGGAAGAGGAACGTGCAGGGTTTCTTCGCGGTGTGGCGCCCCGCTTGGAGGCGTATGCCTCTGCAGCTTGCATGTAGCGGGAGTTGGCGGCAACAGGGGTTCTAACGGACCGTCTCTCAGGGGTGTTTCGGGAGAATGAGTGCACAGAATTGATGGATTGGGAGCGGTTCATGGGTGGGTTTCCGTCCAGTGACCTACTGGGCGAGGCACATGAGTTCTTCTTCTTTCTGGGTGTCGGTGGTAGCCATGTAGATGTGGAATCTGTCTTGTCTTCCTCTTCGTCTGTGTCTGAGGAGATTGTGGAGGAGCAGTCAGACCCTACAGTAAGGCTGGACTCGGGTCGAACCGGCACAGGTGGAACGGGGGGAGGAATGCCGCCTTGGCAGGACTTATAACCTTCGTCGGAGACTTCGGATCCACTGTCACCCAGGTTCGAGGTGGAAGGAATGCTGCAAGACGAATCGCTGCGATCTGACATGGATTTGATTCCGGGCTGCAAAAGATGGAAAAGAAAAACATATTATATCACAGACAATTAACAAGTGGATTTGTTTAAGGATTCGAAAAGGAATGACCAATAAAGTACATATTTATAGACCCATAATTCGGATTCATTCTTATAAATTAAAAGTATTTGTAAAATTTCTAAATAAAACAGCCTTTTTAAAACGAGCAAAACTTTTTGGAAATCTAAATATTCCACAATTAAAAAGTGAGTCAAGTTTTGCAAGCCTTTATACTTGTTTGTTTACCTCCTAAGTAAACCCCAGCCCCACCGGAACCCAATCCGGTATCAGCCGGTTAAAGTTTATTTAGAAGCTAAGATCTTTAATCATTATTTATGCTTGTTAAAGCATAAAATTTACTGTGGGTCAAGTGATATTCCTTAAGCTGATTTTTATAATTATAAGCCAAAATAACCAAAAATTATATTCAGTTATAATATACGTTTACTATTATTTTTTGAATTTATTAATTTCTGTTTCAAACATTATTGTTTGAAATTAAAAAATACTTTTATGAATATATTCTATAATTGAATACTAATTTAGGATCCACCTCTTATTAGGTAAGCATAGTCAATTGAGAAAACATTAAGGAAATAAGTTTTCCCTCAAGTTCAATTACAGCAGTACACTTATTCCAACAAAACCAACGACTCAATAAAAACAAAACACAAGCGTTTACTGAGAGAGAAAAACGCACCATTTACTCAAATATGTTATTGTAGAAGGGGACTGACTGATTAGTCATTCTACATACCTACTTGTATTGAAAGAAATTGAACATGAAAAAATAGGATAAGGAACTTATCTTAGCCAAAGATAGAGTAAGGAGAAGGCGTTTTTCTATGAGCACCCTGCCAGTTTTCCCTCCCCTCTTCTTATGTTGTTGTACGTAATTACCTTCTTTAATAGTATAAAAGTAATTACATCATATTTTTTAAATATTAAGTTATGATGTCGAAAGGAATTTTCAAGGAAATAATGCCTTGGCAAACTCTTTCCTCATTGTTTTTATGAATAATGAAATTCGTGGAGAGTGTACATATAATAGGCTGTGCAGTCGTAAAAAGGGTTATAATATAAACATTATGCCAAACATAGATGGGAAAAGGGCAGGAGTGCAACCCATGAATAAACAAAATAAAAATTGAAAGACACAGATTCTTGTATTCTATTACCACCCTCATGTTAACTAGATATATCTAAAAATTATGAAGAAAACAAATGATATCATTAACTAATACCAAATTAATTAGTGTAATATTATTTTTTAAACGTCTTATAAAATTTAATATATTTTAAGTTTCCTTTATATACATTTAAAATATGATTCATATTTTCCTATCTAGTTGGTGATATATATATATATGCATCAGTACCTCTTATGTGTTGAAGGATCGCTTATCGGCTCAAATGATGTTATTTTTATTGAAATAATTTATTTATAATTTAGTTTAATAAGTTCAGAGTCGTCATATACAAAGTACTGCCATGGTAAAGTTGTTACGATTGTGATATTAATGAATGACCCCGGTTAATATTAAATAGTTTTCGTTAAGTCCATAAGACTACTTTGAAATAGACCATAAAAAGTAGCAAAATATTCGATTAATTTAAATTCCTGGTTAAAATGTGATTTTGTTTTTTAAAATATTAGATCTTCTACTATTTTCTTGTTTGTATTATATATATATCATTCCTTTGATGTTATAAATGGGAACATGATTCAATCATAGAGGTTTTTTAATAACAAATAAATATAGATCAACTGTGGAATAAGTCATCAATAAAAAACTAATCAGTACTTTTTCAAAAATGAAAGGTTTTGCATAGAAGGATCTGTTTGTTTTGAGCACTATCACGTATTTCTTTGCATAAGATCACTAAGTATTAATACCACTATGGGTTCTAAGAAGGATGGATGCTTCCCCGAAAATAATTAGAAAGAGGGGAAAATGCATTTATAGCAATAATATCATCCTTTCTCTACACCCTCCCATGATATTCACCCTTGGAATAATCGATTATAAAAGATATGAAAGCATATTATATCCTTACTTGGCAGCACATTTGTTGCTGTTTGATAATGGATGAAGAGGAGACCTTTCGATAGCCCTTGGTTTTGTGTAGTAGATCCTTTGATGAGGAACTCCGTGGGGAAGTGCAGCGGGGCTGCTTCTCATGTGGATTCACTGAGGAGCTTCGTCGGCCGGCACTGCTTAGATTGGTAGCGGATGAGCGACGGCGAGGGGTCCCAGGGTACTGGGGGAGTCGGACCTAAATGAACAATAATGCACACCATGATATTAAGGGCGAGTCCAACATAAAACTTGTAGGGCGACTACTATTATAAAACACATAACTCCTCCATAAGAAAAAGAAGCGAGTAGATTTTCCATAACGTCACAAAGGAAGCAAGTCCTACCGTCCTAATGATTTTACATATTTATTTTAAAAAAACCATAAATTTAATCGTTTTGAATCCGTTGCTCTTTTATATATAATGTATTTATATAAACAAAAATACAAAGATAATATACCCAGCTTCAAATACAGAATACGACAACAGAGGGCCGTAATTATATAATAAACATAAGTGTGTAAGCCGTTATAATGTATCACTTATAATTTCATTCTGTTCATGTAATACGTTTACTTCTTTTCTGCTAATATTTATATTAATACAACACAAATGATTCCTAAAATGGTCGTCAATCTGTGATATATTCCATTCGCTTTGCTGAATTCAGCTATTATATATAAAAGCCATCACACGTTCTACTCCAAATCAATAAAAATTACCTCCTTTGTGACGTCACAACCTTTCCGCAACTGTATGTTAAAAAGAAGTAGTATACGCCTGCATTAAACATGCAAAAATAGAGAGTAAGCGCGCAGGGGGGGTCCCAAACTCCAGAAATGCAAATAAGAATAAAAGTAGGAGGAAGCCTTTTTCGATATTGATATACTTACTGAATATGTATAATAAATATAATGAATTCATCAAAGGAAGAAGAAGAAGAAAAAATACCATGTAGTAGAAGTCAGTCATGCATAAACATATATATTATATGTATACACATAAAACAAATACTTGTTGTTTACCAATGGGAAAAAGAAAGATATGCTTCCCCTCCCCCCTCAAGGTTAAATGATCATCCGTAACATTTAACGTCCTACATGGAAGTATAACGGCTAGGCATTATTTCAAGCATATACCAAAAACAACAACATTGCTTTGGTAGTTATTGATTTAATATTAATTAACTGTTTTAAACAATCCAATCAACATTTCTTGGGTAACAATAACAAATAATTGTGTACAGATTGTACTATGAACATTTATATAAAATTAATTATTTCTATTATTACCAATTTTCTCAATTGTATTATTTTTTAATAGAAATGTAGCGGTAAGATATGGGAAGACGACATAGCTATTAAGAGATGTGCTCTAATATTAGAGTAAATTATGAAAAAGGAGGATTTCAAACTAAACATTACGTCTTAAATTTATTATAAAGCATCTTAAATTATATATGTATATGAAAATCTTTGTTTCCAGGCTATACGTCAAGAATAACACTATTTATCAACATATTTAAAGGATATATTTGCCTACAAAATCATAATTTCAAAATAACTTTACTTTAAAACTATTCCTCTGCTTCTGAAAATCCAAACTACTCAAAGGATACAAGACACCAGGGATCATACATATTGGATGATCACTTCCAAGTCAGAGAGAGAGATAAAACTAACAAATTATAAAAAATAAAATGTATGCAACATACGACTATGGTGGAAGCATATGAGATCTAAAAACAAACTAAAGAATTACGACACTCGTGAAATTACGGTCAGTAGGAGAAAAGGAGCTCAAGAACGAGAGAGGTAGTAGCACAGGCATGACTGACCGATTTATCAATCAAAAAAGCCAGTCAGGCAAGTCAGTCCTCATAATCGGATGTGTCCGACATTTCCAGAAAGGGGGGGGGGGGGGGGATTTCGCAATACTTTTTTTTTGTTTATTATACGTGAAAGACGTCGTTCAAGCACGAGTATGTTTATGAATGTATATACATAAATAAATAATAATAATGAATGTCTTCAAGGTGGTGGTGGCGGCGGTCAATGTTATGACAATAACGCGCACCATGAGCTAGGGTTCGCCGTCATTGGATTGCCAAGAATGAATACGGCAATTCAAACACACTCACATAGAGGAGGATTTCACACGATTTCTATTTTCCTTTCATCATAATTGAGACGCCTACGGGGCAAATGCCATAAGAATAATAAACACAGGCAATTGTTTCTTTATATTAGAAAAGGAACATCGACCTATATGTTAACTGAATATTCCACAAAACAAGAAATGATTATAATATTATTTTGTCAACAGATTGATATTTAAAATCACCAATATAGCACTTTCATTTATAGATTTCCACAATTATTTGTTTTAAACTATTTTGATTACTTTGTATGTTTTCCCTGGATAGGAATGCTTGATAGAAAGGAAGATATTGAAGCTTGTAAAGCTTAGATATATAAAAACTGGGTTCAACGAATGGACGCGGTGGTCATTTAAACGATATTGAATTCAATACATATATTTTAATGACAATTAAAGAAATCATCGATATCTCAAACCTTAATATCCAAAACATTCTACATGTTTATAGCCTATAGGCAAGTCTCTATAAATTTATGATCTTATATACGTATCAATGTTTGTGCTATTTATAACCCGATTTGGTAAATAAAATTCAACTATGATGATTTTAGTTGATGTAAATCTAAAAAAGCAATCATCTTTAAAGCTTGGATGGTACAACACCAAAAAAAGCGTGCAAGAACAGGATTTATAGCCTTATTTTGAAAGTAAAGATGGCTGCCCACGTTGTATTGTTCATATATATTCCATTTCTTTTTTATTTATTGTGCATCCATTTATAAGTATACTGATCAATGATCTATAATACAATATATATACAAAACCCTTCGTGCATAACTTAAATACTAGTTTTAAAAGGTGTGCAGGGTGTCCCGAACTTTTATCCCCCATTCATGGGATCCCCTTCTAAGATATCTTACCTCCAATGCATATCGGAATAACGATATACGGGGGGTTCAGAAGTCTTTCTGAATCCGAATATTAGTTCATTTCTAAATTCAGACAAAAAAGACAAAAATATGGCATGATAAACAACCGTATAATTATTTGTGAGTTAATAATTGACGGCACACAGAAAACTTTGAGAACACAAGCACTAACAAGAACAACGAAATGTAATGAATAAAGATACTTACCGATCATAACAAACTCCAACTGCCATGGGACCTTTACCCGCTCGTGTTGTCATATGTGCTCCAATCGTGGCTTTGTGACCTAGAAAAAAGGGAAATTCAGGGGAAAAAATGAAATTGGAACACTAAACAAAAATATGAATGCTATATAATTGTTGCAGAAATAAAGGATTTCCCCTTAAGTAGCACGCCAGAGTCCTCGTGTATGAGATTTTTATTTTTCAGTATCTATTCAGTATAATATTGAGTTCCAAAACACTGAAAATGTATATATATATATATATATATATATATATATATATATAATATACACGTAAAGCAAATTGCATGTATTGAAATTGAGGTAAATCCATTCACATTTCACTCAATATTGGTTTCAACACGCATTGTGAGTAAGTAAGAAAGAAGTTGATTGCAGAAAAATACTTATACGTGTTATGTTAATATCTTTTATGCCATTGTTTGCCGATGTGATTTGATTGAATATCATTTCTGAGGATATTAATAAGCATTGATCCTACTTGATCGAATCAAGGACATTTTCGATTGCTCAATTTTCCCTTAATCTTACATAATGAGCTAACACGCTTAATTTAATTCACATTTATCTTTATTTGTAATAAAATATAAGAAAAGTGTCTTTAATAGTTTTTTATATCTACTTTCTGGATAAATATATACGTATGCTTAAAACGAATGAATATAACATTGTTCGTGTCTGATTCTTAAGAATGTAAGAATTTCACATTTATAAAAATGAAGTTATATTTAACGGGGAAAAACAGTTTTGCCGTTTATGGCACCAGTTTGCAACATTTATTCTAATGAGAATGAAACCCACAACTTATGCTAAAAGTAGTATTTTTTGCCTTTACAATTCCGGAAAACTCCGACTGTAAAAAAAGTTTAAAAAATAAGCATGCAAAGATGACAGCTTATAACATTTTTTTAAAGCACATGATTATCAATGATAGCAAACAGATATGAATTCTGAATAAAAATGCGTATGTTATTAACATATATTGTAAGACCTCAGTTACAAATTTAATGAATAACCATTATGTTATTTACATCAAGACATGAAATGTGTATGGCTCATATATGTATGCTTAAAGATAGTGCCATCATATTTTTTTTGCTTTAAAGATGTAGTAGCAACAAGGCGTAATCTCATGGTTTCAAAAAAAAAAAACTATTAACATCATCATCTCTAAAGCCTTAATTCTGAAGATACATCGAGCTCTTTATGCTACAGCACCTGAACAAGGCTGGTATTTATGGCCAGGGGGAGACACTCTAGCTTGTTCAATAATGAGCCACCTTGATTTTATTAGCCATCTTGAATTAAGTTCCCGCCCGCTCCCCTTATTTTCAAAAAGAAGAATCCAAACAGGACCTTTTAGTACCTATTCAACATGTCACAACAAAAGGACTTCACAATGGCTTAGATTCTTCTACCTACTAAAACCTACCATCATAGACATACGTGGAGACTATTGTTTTTGTAAGGCAATATAAATAAGGACGTAGTTATGTGAGGAGCTCACGCGGCTGGGCAGGTCATGTCCCCAAAAGAAAAGAAGAAATGTATTCAATAAAAATATTTCTCCAATCTGAATATTATTAAACATTATTCAATTTATATTTCCTAAATACAGTAGTTGTAACCTTATGCATAAAAGATGGAGGGCTGATATAATGCTAGATTTGTAATTCGGAAGCAATCCGGTATTTATGATTTCTTATAATTTTTTCCAACCTTACTGATACTGACAATGATCATAATATAAAATTTAAAAACTCAATACTCTTTGACAGCCGCAGTTACTCAAGTGGTTTTTTCAATTTTACAATGAGCAAACTGCTTTAACTCTATATGTATACTCAGGCAGGTTAAATGCCTACGGTTTTAAAATACACAACCATGTAATTCGGCCTTTACATAAAATATCAAAAGAAACTAGGAGAAAAGAGGATCAAAATAAGATCATAATAAACCACACAAGCAGCGGAACTCGCATTAAAATAGTTATATTAAAAGATATAATAAAATATTGAATGGCCATTTGTAGAGTCGGCAACTTAGCAGTGATATGTATTTTTGTCGTTATATTATAATTATGTTTCTAAATGAGGAATTTTATTAAACATTTATATGCAAACCATCATTATAAAGAGCCTTATATAAAATAGCTTTGTTATTTTACGTCCTCAAAGTATTAAAAAAGACAAGTTAGCGTAACTTATTACTTCATCAAGTATATCTATAAAATCCATTGTATAATTGGTGACTGTCTTTTTAAGAAAATTTGCTATGAGTGGCAAAATAATAATATTAAAAAACGATTATTAAACACTTTGACTAAAACACGTGTGAAATATGATAAACTGTTAAAAAATAATAATTGACCCGTAAACTTGACTTACCAACTTTGCATCGACAAGGATCGTGTTTGTCAAGATAGTGCTGTAGTGTGTCCCATCCACCACCAACTCGAACCATGACATGATTTCGTAAAATCTATAAATATCAAGAAAGAAAAACACATATATGGATATTTAAATATTTCAGGGTTGTGGTTGGAATATTAACACAGATATCTCGTGTGTGGTACACACTTGGAGTGTACTTAACCGATGTCAAAATAATCATGAGGGGGAGGATCCTCTCAACCATGATTCTCAAGGAGACGGACTTACCCGAACAAAAATAAGAACCTTAGACTCTCCATCCTGTATTTTCCTTCGGACACACGAATCATAGGAAACTGTGTGGGACACTGGCAGTCTGAGACAAGCTCTCGTACCTAAATGATTAAAATTAGAATTATTGAACTGGAAGAGGTATTGTTATAGGCAACTAAAAGTCAACTGTTCACCATGGGAAAAGTGACCATAACTCAAGAATGATTTTAATATGATCAAACGGACAAACAAATAAAGTAGATGAAAGTGAAACCTTTGGATCTAGAGAAATGTATTTTAAATACCATTTCATAATGAAGTTTGGTTAGCTGGCAACAGGTCTGTCAGTCAATGGAACGGCCCTAACCTAGGTTAATACATCAGAGGTAAAAGTCGTTGAAAATATTGTCAATACTCTGTACTTTTTATGCCCGCAGTTTAAGTTATGACATGTGATTGGTAAATCATTGTCGCACCAATAAATATTTTTTAACAACTTAAAAGAGTACCGTTGGACTCTTATCTCCAATGCACACCGTAATCAGCTTGAATATTTTAACGATACTATCATTCTGAGAATATCTCTTACTATTATTACAGGTGGGTGATTGTTTTAGTAATACAAAAGGTGGCATTATTATCTACCATTTCATCCAGGCTCTTTAGGTCATTGGTGATGAGCTGTGGTAGGGGTCCAATGGGATAGTTATATTCGAGATCCTCGTCTTCCTCTTCGTCGGATATTTCCGTTTCCTCTCCATCTTCGTCCTCTTCTTCTATGTCTTCCTCATCTGCGTCAAAGTCCCGGAGGTGATTGATCTCCTCCCCGTCCAAGTTAACATGCAGGGAGTTGAACTGTTCCTCGCGTTCACGGAGAAGCTGACGCTTCTCCTCTTCCTTGCGTTCTTTCTCCTCTCGCCGCTGCTGTTCCTTTAACTCCTTCTCCTCCCTAAAAACAAAGATTGAGAAGTCGATTGATCAAAGATATATAAAAACTAAAGAAGCTCAGAAAAGTTATTAGCTATCCATTTATCTTAAGATACGTGTCGTTTACACGTTTATCAGTCAGGATTCTGGAGGAATGGTCGAAAAATAAACAACTATCTGAACAACAACTAAGAGACACAACTATCAAAACAATATGTTATTAGCATTGAAATAATTTTCTTTGTATTTTTTAGATATTTTATAATGCTTTTTTGTAAATAATTTTCAATAATTCCAATGCTTACAAATCAATAGTTTCTTGTCCTACGATATATGAAAAATATATATATTTACTTTATGCGAAAACAAACTGCTATATCCCAATCAGCAACGAGTTTATAACCTATAAATTAATATTTTATGTTCAACCGAGGGATCTTCGATATATAGCAGATAATTAACTTAACAAACTTCTTTTTTATACTAATTGTGACATGGCTCAGTAGATAAGTGGGCAACAAAATAGTCAAGTAACCAGAGATATAATGAAGGAGAGCCTCACACTTACGTTTCTTTCTTTTCCCTACTACTTGGTGTATCAACAAAAGATTGCCTGTATGGAATCAGACGATATTATCACAAATGTGTAGTGATTTATAACATTACATATATTAATGTGGGTTAAATTGAAGCAATTTTAAATACTAAATCCCTTAAATTAAATGCAATTCCTTTCACTTTTACTCATATGTTTTTCCTCTGTAATCTTAGATGTTGGCAAGCATGGATAAGAAGTCTTTAAAGCTTCTTGAGACCCATTTAGTCATGGATTCTCATGCCCCTTTTTTGAAGAAGAGGATTAAGTATGACCATAAGTAGAATAAAATAATAATCAATGACCACTTTTTGAGATATCCAGAAATACAAAGAGAGGCAGCAGCAACATACAAATAATTGACTTCCAATCTAAAAAGCTCCATGTTACTACATACAAAACCACTTGTAAGTATATAATCTATACATGAAAAATGATTATGTTGAATGCTGCTACTGCTGCTACTATTCTCAAAGGTGAATCATCGCCATAAGGAAGAGGCTTGCTTACACGCCTTTTACGCTTGGACTGATAAGAAATCGAGGAGGAGATATATATACATCGGAAAAGGAAGAAAACTCTTCACTACAGCAAACTTACAAATAAATGACCCATAACAGTTATTTTATGGAAGACTTCTAATGATTTATTTTTACTGTTTTTGGAACTCCTTACAATATATATATTTTAAATAAGGAACGTTTATTTTCCTTTTTCAGAATTATAGGCAATAATTTATTACATTTTAGGATTATAATTGCTTTATCATATAATCTGTATGTTTCTTTCGACAGAAATTAATCCCAAATACAGTATGAAATAAATAGGCTTCCTTGGTATATCTTTAACGGTCAAAACATAGATACACCATTCCATTAAGTAGGGATTTGGAGGGCAAGAATGAAGAAAATGATGAAAAAAATATTTTTGCCGATTAAATATTGCAGTCAGCTATTATTTTGGTTTTCTTTCAATCACTGTAGTCAATAGATAAGGGTCTTCAATCCTTCTTCAAAATAGCAGGTTTATTACTTTATAATTTTTCTGCGAGAAAAATTTGAGTGGCTGTTATTGGCAGGTGGTCGCTAACACAGGCATATATATATATATAATATTATGTTTCAGTCGATAAAATGCACAAAAATAATAGTATAATTATTTTATTGTTTAGATGATTTGATTTGGATATTCATATTTAACATCCGTATATTTATTAATGTGTATCGAACTATTCTAATAGTATATTCAATTTCAAGCTATATTTATAATTTTTAGAACCATAATTGAATATGCTTCGGGCCATTCGAAATTATAAGTATTTTCAAAACAATATTTTTAAATGAATAAACTCACCGAGCGATTTCTCTATCGATTTCCTGTTCAAATTGTACTAGTATAGGGGCAAGCATGCCCAGCTTGGCTCCTCGTCGTGCCACCTCCAAGAGCGTGAGAATGACGTGCTTCTCATTCTTCCGGCAGACCAAGTCCTCCGTTTCAAACATGATGCACTCCATGACGCCCAGGAGACGACAGAAGGTGATAAGTTAAAGACGTTGTCCCGCGCAAACCAGGATCCCGGGCCACTTTGGACCGAAGGGAAGTTCCTTCTCGGGCACAGAGAAATTGGGCACCTTGCGACGCGTCTGACCAGAGGATATGCGTTCAATGAGCTCACGATGCTTTTGACGAATGGCGTTTGCATGCTAGAGAGAAAAAGAGCGTGATCATCGTTAGGAAGAATGATGGCAACTTTATAAATCATCATGGTTAATTGCTGACTTCCGCATTTGCAATTCCGCTTCCATCCCTTTAAAACGTGCTTCTGACATTTTTGAAATGACTACTTACTTGTGTAATAATATATTTTTAAATGAGCACACGTTTAGAAGAAAAGAAGAAGAAAAAAAAATAAAGCATAACCTTGTCAAAAGTGAAAACATTCTCTTTGATTATATCTCAGAATGTATTATAATCTTTAAAGCCTGGAATCTTAAATAAACATACATAATAGAATAAATTAACCAAATATATTTTGGAACTTAATTACGATTACCTTTATTCGTATGATCCGCTCTAATTTAAAAGTCAGTTTCAATAAGTACATATACACTATATAATATATGCACTCAGATATATAAACATTTCACCATTAAAATAAATGCTTCAAACATTTAAGAATTGATTTGTTTTTATAAAATGTCGTAAATGCAACTATTCAATCCCTACATATTTTGAAACAAGACACAAAATCAAAAGAATTTCTAACCGATAAATATGGGTGGTTAAGTATTGTGCACCTTTAGTATTAAATAACTCTTCTAAATAAATGTAAAATAACTTTTTTTCCTTGAACATGGAATAGATTAAAATGTCTATAGTAGAAAAAGACACGAACTATAATCGTTCTATCAAACTAACATGCATTTATATGAATAAAAAACTTTATGAATATACCACAAGGGGTTTAAAAAGTTTATTTTTGTGTCTAATATATATATTTATTCATAGGGTGCAATAGCATTTTGTTTTAAATTCGGGCACGACAGCCAAGTCTCTTTATAGTTTCAAATTTTAGAAAATCATTCTGAGGATCATAAATAACAAAAATAGTACTTCGAATGAACACCATTTTTTTTAATAATTAGCAAAATAAATTACACGTATTTATCAAGGACATCACCCTATTGTTTTGATGTTCTTCCATTACTCCTGTGACTCATGACTTTTTATACAATGTATTAAAAAAATCTTTGTCTCATAATAATAATAATTTATTAATTAGGGACCTCAAAATAAAGCAATTTACACCACGTAGTAAATTCATTTATATAGAAAGGAAGAATAATGGTTTATTTCCATACATTTTTCTTTTTCTTCTCACGGATGTTTAGCGCCAAGGCTTTTAAACTGTCTTTAAACCTTTGGTTTCCTGCCCCTTTTTCCATGGTTGTGAAACTGTGCGGCTTTATTTTTTCCCTCCATAACCCTTAAATTGCTTAGACGTCTCTAATAATTATTGTTTTACTTATTAAAAACTGCGTTTTTCAGTGTCTGAAAAAATAATTAGTTAATTATTATATTTAAAGATAGTTGTTGTACAAAACAAGTCGTCACAACAGGGCTTGTTACAGGATAAGATACAGTCAGCATATGGTATTCGAGTAGGGGGAATAAATATATTGTTTTGGTAGAAAAAGGCGCCAAGTCTTACGTAACTCATAAATCAATTTTCTCTTATTTTTCTTTTGTTTGTACAACATATCAATCAAGTTATAATATGCCTATATATTCATTCCCGCTAGAGGCCTTTAAAAAATGGTTTGCCATGAGTTATGGACCGCAAGGCAGTGTTTACTATCCATTGGTATATCTTTACTCTCCATACATATATGTACATGCCAATGTCGTTCCTTTATCTTGCAGTTTATTCGATCATAGCCAATATTTTTCATGGTCTATTTATAAATTATGTTAGATCTGAAATCATATCAAAGTATAAACATACTTTGGTAATAGGATTAACTTCATAATAAGTCCTATTCACCTTATAATTGGTTTCTAAATTAATTAAGATCCGACGTCCCACATGTCATAATGTTATTCGGCATTTTTATTAAACTTGGTAACATATTTAATGTCTTAAATAATTTTAGTATAAAGGTCAGTAAGTTCAATTACTAATAAAAAACTACAAATAAGTACATTATTTTCCAAAACGTTTATCGTCGATATCAATGAAAAGAATATGACATAAACTGTACCGAGGGAAATCATTAATAATAATTACCAGTACATTATACAGAAATTTGCTTTTTGAATACTGAGCGTTCTACTGTTTAAAGAATAGTTATATTTAAGTTTGAACAAGTTACAGAATTGTATATTTCTTATCCGAGTCTAGAATGTAATGAAGAAAAAACCCGTAGCTGACTTGGTACACTTTTTTATTTTCCGAAGTTAATGAGTTAGTTCATGAGACAAGGGTACAACTTAAGATATTAATACACAAGGGTAACACACAAGGATTCAAATCCGTTTGTCTAAGGGGCCTTCGAACCCTTACCTTTATCGCAATGCCCAACCAGCGCGAAAGCTAGCCTCTCATTCATAATCGCCAAGTACTTCCATTAAAATTTTGTAAATAAAAAGTGAATGCTAACTATATAAATGCTTTGCTAATAACAACTCATGCTTTTATGTATAGATACATGACTGAGCATCCTATAATTCAAGCCTCTTCTCTTGCTTCTGAATAAGTCAACAACCCAAAAAAATGCGGAACTGCCACCTCTTCTCCTTTTTTTCTTCTTCAAATTTACAAATGAATGAACGAATTGGAGTGTTAAAATATACATATGTTTACTAAAATTAGAATACGTCACACGGTGGTCACTCACAAAATAAAGAAGCAGAATAACCTTATTTGAGGTATTACAGACCTTCCCCTTCTCAGGAATGATGTCCACGAAACTATTTCAAGGTCGTTGGGAAACAGTTACTCATTTTATTGCTATTGGTCAATAATTATTGGCAATCCCAAAGGGTATTTTAATTTATTTCAAAAATGTCCTAGTAAATATGGAACATGAATATCTTGCGAATGAAATAAAGACATTCTATTTCTCTTCTTGCTAACACATTTGAAATATGCACCTTTTTGGAAAGGACAAGCAGCTCTTAAGGACTTTTTAAAGTTTACAGGAGATAAAGTTTAAGATAACAATCTTGTAATAAAAAGTAACTAAGTTTTCAATTATGCAACTTTTGTATAAGTAAACTTCAAAATGCTACTTTTGTCAGACATGCTTCATATCTTAAACTTTGTCTCCGACTGTAACAAAAAGGAATACCAGCCACTTGCATTACGAGCTGAGGGCAAATGGCAATATGATGAAAAAGCTTAAAAAATAATATATTGATTTATATATATATATATATAATATCAAAGGCATAATTATAACATGCCTATCAAACAAAAAGCACTGTAAATTACATAGCCCGTATACATTATATATATATATATATATTTCTTCAAAAGAAGTTATACAACGTGTGAATACAGGAATATATTCATATCTTTCTCTAAGAAGGGACCGACGTATTTCATCGGGAGTATAATAGGAAGTATATATTCCATAGTATATTGTATCCAGGGTTATCAAGGCACCTAAAGAACACCATCAGGACCCTTTTTTATGCTGACCAGGCCCATTCTCATAAACAAACAAGCCCATTAGGTTATAATCATAGTAGTAGCCCCAATCCAACAATTGAATTAATAAGTAACTAATATAATAATCATAATAATAATAATTTAGCCCCCCCCCCCTCTATTATGCTTCATCTTGCCACAATACCGGTGCAGAGACTCAGTAACCAGAGTAGTTATCATACTAATATTATTATTACTACTATTTACAGTTAGTTCAAGGGGGATTTTTATAAGTGCCCAATCATTTACAGAACGGGTTTATATCCTATGCCCCTCTGGATTTTCTCATCCTTTGAACGCATAATGAGAAGAAAATAGGAGTCGGAGTCCTTGTAATCCATCCTTAATATCAAAGTTAATTATGCACAGTTATTGTGCAAGGGACGACGCCGTTTAATTTATTTATCATACGTGGTAAACACCACTTCAAGGGGGTGTGCCTTCTCCTGAATAATACCATCAACATCATATACATGTATCTATATCTCATTACTAGCATACAAGAGATAGAGAGAGAAGGGGAGCGGGGAGTATCACTGTACAGAGTAGGCCTAGGAAGAGAAGGAAATGATGGGCCTTTGTCTGAGAAACAACATGCCTACATACAACAATGAATATACGAAAGTCAGTAATTATATCATACTTTTTAATGAATATATTTTTAGGTAATTAAATGTATTGATAAATTCAATTATTATGCGGCATAATCCAGATTTCTTAAAGTTGAACTTTATACATTTATTTGTGCCTATATGGGCAGATTTATCTAAGCGGGAATGGTTACGCATTAATTAAGAATCAATTTTCTGGTTTTTTTGCTGACTTTATCTTTTCGCAATTGAAGTTAGAAAAAAGTATTTTAAGATTTCTGACATAAAAAGGAGCTTGTGGTTCCATATTATGAATTTAGTGTTCGCTATAAGACGTTTGAAGTTTTTGTATTCACCCTCTCTTACTCACATTTGTATATATATATATATATATATATATATATATATATATATATATATATATAGCCCCGTGAAACCAGTCCTATATTACAACAGTATTAAATCTTGTTAATTTGATTACATATTGTTCTTCTGATGCCTATTAGTTATTTAAAAAAATCAAATCAAGGATACTGTATTAAACGAGGTTGACCAATATTGACCTGGAGCTCATAGGTTAATATATGGGGAGCGATTTCTCAAAATAAAGGAAAATGTGCATAAAATATCAAAAGAATACGACTGCATTTGCCAATCGATTTTTCCAAATTTCACAACACAAAATAATACTTTAAATTTTCTCGATTGATTTTAGTATATTGTCTTATTGGAGTCGTGGTTGTTGTATTGAAAAATAAAGCCTTGTATATATATATATATATATATATATATATATATATATATATAATGCTCAAGATAAGCTCATTATATTAAAAAATAAATGGTATATGTTAATGGTTATCGTAATTAATATATAAATGTAATGTGATCGAATAAATCGTATGCATCTTTCACAGAGTCAGTCCAATGATTTTCTTTCTTTTTTTGTTGTCCTGAATGTTCTATATTATAAACTGCGTCTCACACTTTTTTTTTTTGCCCATTTGGTTCGATAGAATACATCCGACAGGATATAATAAGCATATAGCATTAAATTAGTCTATCGAACCTAGGATCTTATTATGAGGTAGACCAAAAATGATCATCCTCTCTCGGGATTCGAACCTGCGCCCCAATATTGAGAGTTGAACACGCCTTAACACGCACGGCTATCGAGCTCCCTTACAATACATCATATATATAGTTGTTGTGGAAGTTCCGTCCTGAAATAAATATTTATTATTTGCAATATCTATCTTGAAGCAGACGGTTATCTTGATAATATTTCCTTTTAAGACAGACTAAGGATATATGATGTGGTAGACAACAACGACGACGACGACCATGCCATTTAAGTATATAAACCGCATAATTGTCTTCAAGTCCAAATATATATCCATATATGTTTATACTTGATAAATAAAATGCCAACCAGGATCTCTGCATTCTTTCATGCATGATTTTATAGCCACTTGAAGAAGTAAATTATAGCATATGTTGATTTCTAATTTCTTTTCATCATTCCAAATAACAAAGGTTTGCATTAAATGGTCATTAATCACAATACAGTAGAAGTAGTATGTGATGAGCATATTTGCCGATGGTTCTCGTAAATCGATTAAATGGTGCACAACAGGTGCTTTATTTAACATTTTTTCTCATCTTGGCACAACAACGACTATTTATTTGTATACAACTTATTTTATATAACCTATTACAAAATTGACTTTTTTCATTTGACATCTTTAAATAAAAATTATTTGGATACAAATTAGACAACGTTAAGTACATCAGGTTTTTTTAATTGTTTGCAATTGAAATAAGGATTATTGTGAAGCCCCAAAAAGACTACTACTTATGATGATCAAAGGTTCAGGAACCGTAAGGCCCCAATCATATCAAAAAAGAAAACATATGGAAGAGGTCTCAACAATAGTCGTTATCACTCTGATATGCTTGACAAATATCCTTATGTATATTTCCATACAAAGCCTCCTGGGATGTTATAATGATTGTTATGTAAGTATATATTTTATGCATGTAGCCCCAACAGGCGTTGATGGGGGACCAGGGATAATGGACTTCCCATTTCATGATGTCCTTGAAATCGAATAATTGCCAGGGGTATACTTAGACTTAGTAGTATTATGATTATATTTGATTGATGGCCGTCAGTCATAGAGAGTAAATAGTAGTAATAATAGTTTGCTGTAATGGCACCACCAATCATTTACTTAGGATTGACCATTAGGAATGAAGAGGCACTCAATACCAACGCGACTCCACGTCTTCTTCTTCCACCCTGAGAACGAATGCTTCTTAAGTATGTCACATAGGTATTTTTTTATTCTTAAAAATGATAAAAGCATTGACAGTTAACACAATCGATTGTGCTTATTCATCATCAACTATGTATGAGCAGTAGAAGAATATGAATAATAATTATAAAACTCCTTTGAAAGCCCTCAGCATTCCAACGTTTTTATTAGAAAAATTATCTGCATTATGCTAAAATGTTGCCGTGGCCCTTAAGAAAATAAGAGAGAGAAAACCTTGCACACTGTAAAAAAAAAAAAAAAAAGGAGGGACTCCCTCTTACACCCAAGAAAAATTATTTGTTTTATTGTCTTGGCTCCAAATAGTTCAATATTTATTTGTTGATGTCCCTAATAATGATGATGGATTATGAGCAAATATTCTTATGAAGTAAGGCAAATATAATGGTTGCCTACTTTAAAGGAGTAATTTTTTTTGATATAAAAACAAATTTCCAGTTGTAGAAATTGACACAAGAATAGACAAAAAAATTATTTTTTCCTTACGATATCCACAAAATATAAAAATAGCATAGTTTGTGATAATGCATGTTATTAAAAACCCTTATCTTCTTCCCATGACAAATCGCCATTCTAAAGGGAAAATATGATTTGCATAAATAAAAGTCGTTTATCAATGATTACATATAATTCTTCCACTCTAGATTTTTTGGTCATATATATATTATACATATATATATATATATATATACATTATACAAATATATATATATATTTATACAAATATATAATATAAATATATATATATATAACATGTAATTTACTTTAATGAAAAATGAGAAAATATAACCAAATTCATGATCCTAGGTTCGATAGACTAATTTAAATGCTATAATGCTTATTTATATCCAGTCGGATACAGTTCTATCAAACTCTAAATAAAAAATAACTTTAGTTGGTTTAATATTTAGAACCATAAACTTATTGATTAGTGTCTTTAACATGTCTAATCAATCTGAAACTTAGCTTCTAATAAATGTTATTTTTTGTGTTTGGAGCATTGTAGCATATTATCTGACACGTAAGCAATCCAAGTCATATGCAAAATGAATTATGTGCATATCTAAGTACATGGTGAATGTACTTAAAAGAATATATTATGCATGTAGTTGATGCCATTCCCATTTCCTTCGTAAAACAAAGCCTTGCACCTAATACCATAGTATTATTATTATTTCTATACTTTTAAAAACCTGCTTATTTGCTCAAGGGGTTATTAAGTTCATAAAATTATATTATGAGTGCTTTGGGATCACTACTTCTAACAACGCAACTACTGCTCATAAAATCCATGCACTCAATAGCTGCAAACAAACCCCTGTGCTTTTGCAAATCAACAAATACACATTCTCACACACCACTCATTTCAACTATTTTTAACATTGCACATTCTTCGTAAGAGCTATATGTCTGCAGATGTCTAAGAAGGGACTATTCCTTAGGTAGATACTAACTCCCTTGCCTCGTGGGAAAGAGCATTCTACATCAGACCAAGAAGGAAGGAAAAAAAAACACAGTAGTGATATATTGATGATTTGTGGTAGTTTGGCAAACGATGACTTGTTGTTGAGATTATGTAAGCTCTCAAGAGCTCTATTGAGAATTGCATTTGTTATCTTAATTGTTTTAAATAAAGTACTTTCGACTAAGAAAACAAACAGATTATAGAGGATTGTGAATAATATGATGAACTTTAAATTCTTCATAAAGAATGTATTCAGCATTCAAAATCAGTTGAGATTTGATTATAATATTTAAATATTGTATTTACTTAAAGTATATTGATTGTTCCTCGTTATTGTTTGTTTTAGGTTGTTAGTATTGGTGGTGTTTATGGAATATATACAAATGTTGTAGAAATAAAGTATCGTCATTAAATGAAGAAGAATAAATACTTTTTTACTGATCAATTAACTTTTTCACTACGTACAATTTAAAAATCAGACGGTTGCATTAAAAACTATTCCCAAAATATAATTTAGAGAACACTATAATATGAGCTTATGAGGATGAGGCTAATGGAATCTAAGCAATCGAAACTGGTTTATTCTTATTAATATGAAAAGTGCATTATAAATGAACTCCCAAAATACTATTTTGATATGTTAAAAAACGAAAAACAAGAGAATGCATTATTTCTTTGGTATTGTTAGACAGAAAATATACTTTCTTTTGGCGGTAATTACAATTACTTCATTATGTATACAATATAGTCATATACATATTAGCGTTTGTGATCACTACAATATCGTTTGGTCCTAGAAAAATACAGCTCAGAGAAAAGGGATCCTATTGCAGTCATGAGTTAGTGTTCTATGCAATGTCTTTGTTGTTATCGTTGTCTATGGTCTATAGTTATTATGACCATTTGTAGGCATAGAGGAGCAAAAAAAAAAAAAAAAAAGAACTGGACTTGGTACTGACCATACTTTTTTTTACTTCTTCTTTTTGGGTATTGTTTTACCTCAAATACGCCGTGGAGTATAATAATAAGTATTCTCCTCCCCTCTGCTATCATGACTCATCAGACACCAAAACCCGTTCTTTTAATGGTTTTGGCACACACATATAACAACGGAACCTGTTTCTACGCTACGAAGAATTTAAAATAGACAGCAAAAGCCTCAGGATTTGTCAAAAACAAAATGGAGATTTGGATAGAGAAAATGAAAATAATGCAGATCCGACAGTAAAAAGTTAGGTTTTTTAAAAGATTTTATAGGAGAGGCAAATGTTTGGATAGAAAAGTGTATAAATTCGACAACTGTGACTGCAATAGGTTCAACATTTTTTAAGAATGAAGGATTTAGATTATAAGCATGTCGCGGGCGCAGGTTGGACTCACAAGAGGGAGGGTCAATTTGGCCAATCTCATTCATAAGGTCCTGGGTTCAATAGACTAATTTTAAAGCTATAATGTTTATTTATGTTCAATCGGATACTGCAGTTCTATAGAACCAAATAGGCAGAAATTGTGAAGGTTCATCCTTTGCACATTCTTAAAAGGATTGTGGGTAGACGTAGCAAAGATGGGGAATAGTGATATGGTTATAGAGGGATAGGTAGGAGGGGGATCCTTCTTGAACAATGACTTAAAGCTTACTTTTACTTTTTGATAATTTTATATATTAATTTAATTTTAATAAAATATTATTATTTTTAATATTTCGTATTACAATAGGTGCTCCAAAATGTGAAGGAGACAAAGAAGAAAAGGGGCTTTCTAAGATTAAATAATAATATTTTTTTATAAGAGTTGGTTTTAGACGCTCATTTGAAACTATATCCTTTCAACAATATATTAATATTTAACATGCACCTCCATGTCTTATAATTGAATAAAAACAATGAACGAATACAAAATTAGCGGAAATAAACCAAGGAGCATCAGCATATTAGCATGTATCAAGCGTTAATTTCCCTTACCTTCACCAAATGTTCCCCTGTTTCCAAGGCGTCCATAAAGTTCTCTGCGTGGATTCCGATTCCATCATAGAGTAGATTAAGCCATTCCGATAGATCCTCTTTCATGGCGTAAAGATACTCATCTGCTCGTGAAAAGGATCGGAACTGTCTACGCTCCATGAGCTGAAGGCCATTCTCGGATTCCTCAAAGGTCTCTTCGTTTCGAGAGCGCTTCCGTTCCTCAAGCTTGGAGATGAGCTCGGACTTGAAGCTGTCACCTTCCTCACCCTCTTCTTCCTCACCCTCTTCAAGGAGCTCCTTCTCCAGAGTGAGGAACTCCTTCGTCTCAGGAGAGTTCTCGTCGCTGAGCTTCCTACAAGGCATGGGCGAGGACGAAGAAGCAGCTGTTAGGACCTCCATGGTGACTTAAAACAAGGAGGAGCGGGAACTACCAAGGAGATGAAGTTATTCTTCTTCTTTTTCTTCTAATGGGACAGCAGCAAATAAAACGACCTACGGTGCCCAGAGGTCAAAGGTCATAGCTATTCCAACTGATACAACTCCCGGAATAACTCATGTAACCTAGAACAAAAAGAAAAAATAAGTTATGAGCTAAATAAAATATGGTTAAATAACTTGAATGTTTCGAATTTGACTGCATTTTAGTTGTATAGCATGTTTTGTTTAATGAAAATTAATTGTTAAAAAATAAAACTAATAGTACTAAGTAATAATAACTGGAAGTTTAATAGAAATAAAAATTAATGGTTTAATTGGATGTTCCTCTTTTATAGCTCATATACCATAATTATGGGGCTTCAAAGTATTTTCTTTAGTGTAGAGCAACCTACAATTGATTCAGAAAGGCGCTAAGCAAGAAAAAAAATATATATTCGATTATTTGGGTCGTTTTTTTAAAGTAAATTATCCCTCATAAGTCCGAACTAGATCTTCTATAATAATAATGGGAATAACTTATGCATAACTATTGAAATTTGAAGTTTTCCGATATGATCTTTCTTAAATAATAGTCATCATGAAAGATGTCTGCCCAATTTAGTGGTGCATTTATTCCTATTTATTATCGTGCTGGATTCGATTATTATTATTATGGTTAGTTCTTACAAACAAAAAGTTTAAATAATATTTAATAATGATTTACAGAATTGCAATGACGCAAACATAGAATTTACCCAGGAAAAGTGATTGACAGGGACTTTATGACAAAGAGACATGGATATTTATGAGTAAATGTGGGAAAATGCACTCTGATTAGGAATAATACGTCATCATTCAAACATGGAAAAAGGAAGAAAAAATGTTGCGTCGCTGCATGTTATCATTCATTTGAACTCCAAATTCCAATGAAGAGTAAATAAAGGTCTGATAACAAGGCAACTGAGAGCAAGGGAGACAAACAATGATGAATGAATGATAAAGCTGCTCTTTCTTCCAAATAAAAAAGACTAGTCAATACTCAATTTGTTTGTTTTTTAAGAAAATGCCAAATCTTTTTCTACAGTAGGTACTATCAATTTAAGAAATTTAAAACAAGTTAATAATAGCTTCACACAAAGATTTATATATTTTTCTTGCTCTCATTGGTTAAATGGAAAATATGTAGATGTGTAGAAAAAACTATAGACAGCGTTCAGTTGAATTAACCAACACTTGAATAATCTTTTGAGTTTTGAGAGTTTTCATATTATTTTATACTATTCGAAGTTCTGTTGGATAGAATACTGAGCTTAACAGAATAATAAAAATATGCATTTTTATAAATATATATAACTTTTAAAAAAATGCTACAAACAAACCAGAAGTCAACTTTAAGAACCCCTCCCGATTTGTAATACATTGATATTGAATATTACAACATATTTACGAGACAGTCAACGTTCTGATAAATTAACAAACAGTTTTATTGAAAACGTCGTTAAAATTATGATTAAGATTAATATATTTTTTTTGATAAGTTCTGATTGATGTGAAATATAATACATTATGCATTTTAAAAAAAGTGACTGTTAAAATGGTATGAAGAAAAAAAAACATGATTTAAACAAGGCAAGAGTTCATTTCAAGAGCTTCTTCCTCTGATGTATCATACACGCAGGCTTATTAAAAAACGTATTTATGAGACATTAGATGGGGAGGGGAAGAATCCTGTAGAAGACACTTTTTCATAGGACTCATATCCACACACAAACGAAAAACGACGTGTGAATCCTCATTACAATTTTCTTGTCAAGAAAAACATGTCTAACATAAAAGAGATCTGTTTTTATACCTTCCTTAAAGAAGAAAAAAAAAGTGATGACAGTTTCAAAAGCCCTATTTTCTCACCATAATAATAATACACATATATATTTTTGTACTTTTATATAATATTGCTTAAGTACCATTTTCCTCTTGAGCACTTCTTTACGTGAGTTAGGGATATGGGCTCATATATATATATATACTTTTTTATACAAGATGATTATAAACCAAGAAGTAGAATGAATAAAAATAAAAATTAACAACCATCTATGAATAATAATAATACGAGACAATCTCACATGGAATGAAGTCATATTTTTGTTCGGAGAAATATGTCGATGAAATGTAGACGCAATTAAGTCTGGAATGAATGAACGAACAAAAAAAGGCATATAACAATAAAATGAATCATTGTGTGTGTTTGTGCTAACCCATTAAGACGCCAAAAGCCAAACACACACACACATATATATATATATATATATATATATATATATATATATATATATTATATATATATATATATATATATATATAAAGGCACATTAAGAGAAAATGACTTCTCAATGATTGTATTGCTGGCAAGTATGGACGGCTTATTTCTTTGTTGTTGTTCTTCTTCTTCGTCAATTGAAGAGGTGTAAAGGTTCATAATAAAAGAGAAAATATAGGGGCATATATCAAAGCACGCGTATTTCAAATCGATCCAAAATGGCAGGTCTAAGGTTGAATAAGGGGTTTAATGTCTTTTATGTTGCCTATTTGGTTGGATATAATTGTATCTGGGTGGATACGAATAAGCATTATAGCTTTTAAAATTAGTCCATCAATTCTGGGATCCTATAAATTTGTATTTTTTGAATTATTTCCTGTATATATATATTTCCTATTATAATTATATATATATACTATAATATAGATAATAGATATACATAATATATATATATATTATATATATTATATATATATAATATATATATATATTATATATAGTATATATATATATATTACACATATATATATATACATATATGTATATACATATATACATATATATATATATATATATATATATATATATATATATATATATATATATATAATATATATATATATACATATATATATATATATATATATATACATATATATATACATATATAATATATACATATATATATACATATATATATATATAAATAAATATTTATAAATTTGAAAATCATAAAATCAAAAAATATTTTTGTTATAAAAGTAAATGTTATATATAGCCACTCTGAAGTAGGACTCCAAAGAAAATAAAAATACAATCTTGCTTAACAAATAATATACGTTGCAATTGTAAACCACGCCGGGAACACAAATCATTGTCATTTAAACAAGTGCACAAAAAGACTTAATAAATTTTAACTCAATCTAAACTCACCATATTTAATTTATTAGAATTAGACCAAACTAATCAAATACTTGTATTTCCTCCAGTAAAAAACACTTTCCACAGAATAAAATTCATTTCTACACCAGTTTGGCAACTAGTATATGTAAATAAAACACATTCTCACTCAAGATTTATACTGTTCACGTTCTTCACAATTCTCATGATGTTTTTTCTTTGTTTATAAACATAAATAAATAACATAATTTAACAAATAAATATATATATTTTTTTGTATCATGTTTTTTATACTTCAAATGCCGGCTGAACAAATGGATTTTTCCTTGTGATAGTTTGTACAAAATAATGAAAAAAGTTAATTAATATGTATACCGATCCATAAGGATCATATAATTACAATATTTGATCACATAAACTTGTAGGAAAGTCGTTAACATCAGCCTTATGAACGAATGCTATTGCTGTTAGGGTTAAATTACTCGTTTGGCTTTTTTAAAGCAATGAAAGTCGGATATAATCAAAAGCAAAATAATAATTTTTTACAAGCAACAGAATTTTTTAATCTTCGTAGTGTTAAAAATATAGATAGAAGCGTTTACTTCATAAATAATATTATTCAATATTATTGTATGGTATATTTTTTCTTGCTTTGACCTTCACAAAGTCATATTTTATACCTTTCCCCCCTTGAAAAGTCTGCCATATTCCTTCTATGTGGCAGCCTTTAGGGCAATAAATATTGATTAAAGGAAATCGTATATCAAATACACATATATTCACTTGCAAGCCACACCAAATAAAAACTTTGTTTTTTTTTCTTCCCTCGTTTATATAAGACTTTATGTGACTTTTCAGCAGGAAATTAAATATTTATTTTGATAGATAAAAGTATAAATTAAATAATGGCATAAGTAGATTTATAATATTTAAAAATAGGGGCAAGGGAGCTCAATAGCCGTGCGTGTTAAGGCGTGTTCAACTCTCGATGTTGAGGGCGCAGGTTCGAATACTCCCGTGAGGGGATGGTCATTTTTGGTCTACCTCATTGATAAAATCCTAGGTTCGATAGACTAATTTTAATACTATAGTGCTTATTTATATCCTGTCAGATGCAATTCTATCGCCATATAGGCAAAAAAAAGACAGTAAATCAAATAAATATTCCATATTATTTATGAGTACTGAAGGTATTTACCAAATTATGTTATTTATAGGTATAAGACATTTGTTTTTTGATGGAACTACAAATTATTCCTTTTTGATTGCCATCATTCAAAAGAATATATAATTTATAGCACATACATTGTTTTGACGGTCATAATATGATATTTATTAACTAGGTTTCAGTAACTATCTAATACATCCATTGAAGTTATTCCTTACGAAGATAACTTCAGGATAGTTTCACTGTCACTGGAATCAGCTCCAGTTAGATAGTTCCAATCAGGAGCAAAATAAAAGTTATTATGAGGGAGCGCGATAATTCGACTCCCGAGAGGGGAATTATGGTCAACTTCATTGATCCTAGGTCGATAGACTAATTTACAAGCTATGATACTTATTTAAATCCAGGCGGGTGCAATTTATCGAATCAAATAGGCAAAAAACCAAATGTGTGAGGGTTCATCCTTTGCACTTTCTTTAAGATATTGTTCGTACAAAATCAAAATGTATTGTTAGTTAATGGACTAATTGAAAGGATACTTATTTTGACGTTTTTAACTATATGGTTCATTGATTCATTTCTTATACAAATACTCTGGTTTTATATATGTATGCTTTTAATACTTTGTCTGCATTATATGTAATACTAAAAATGTGAAAAATGTACATAAATATGGATATATACTCATAAATAAATCCATTTGTTCATAGAAGCTGTTGAGACTTTGTTTAGTGATTGGTTTTAAAGGAATATAAGCTAATAGTATTGACAATTACTGTTATGTTAGTGGAATAATTGTCATATGAATGGACGGTTTTTGAAAACTTATTACCTCCGCCGAAGAGGTATTGTTTTCACTGGCGTTGGTTTGTTGGTTGGTTTGTCAGCAGGATAACTCAAAAAGTACGGAACGGATTCGGATGAAACTTTGTGGAGTTGTTGGAAATGCCAAAGAAACAAGTGATTGAATTTTGGCATCTGTAAGTGCAGAATTAAGATGCAAAATGAGCTAAATACTAATAAATATTTCAAGTTAGCCTACTCTGCCAATAGAGGTCGCTGTACTGTGAAATTGGGTGCTGGGAGCGTCGAAATTTCCGTCGAGGTGAACCCTCCCCCGTCCCTCTACGCCGCCCCAGTCGTGAAAAATCCGCCTCGGAAGGCTCATAAGGACCCCGTGACGGCAGAGGTTACTCTCTCTGAATGTATACATGCCTCTAGTTTGTCTTGGCATCATCCCTTATACAAAAAAATTATATCATTTCATATGTGTCACAATATAAACTCCCTTTTTTAGTCGATGGATCACATACGACTTTGGTTCTGCATATATATTTATAGATTTGAAGAGAGTTGAATATCAGTGAATATGTAATTATATTATCATCACTCTATGGATTCATTTTGACCTTAATATGCAAATGCTAAGTGTGTGTGTTTTTATAACTGTCAGTGCAGCATTCAAGGTCAAGAAAAAAAAAGAAGATGAAGGAAATCCCTGGCCTGCGTGTGTAGGGAGATTTACTCTTTTACTGTTTTATTTTTGTCGCAATCTTCATTCTACTACTTTGTGAAGAAATATTATGTCCATTAACAAACATAGAGACAAAAAAAAATGAAAGAAATAACATTTAAAACTTACCTTGTGTTTAAGGCAATGTGTGAAGCAAATATTTTTAAATCATATGAATAACACTTAATACAAGATAGGAACATCAATTAAAATTTTATCGACATAGAAGGAAAAAAATTGATATATATATATATTTCGTAGCATCTTTGAAAGATATTAATCATTGAGGATTGTTAATATTTAACGCCTTAACGATAACATTGAAGAGCGACTCTTTTAGATGCATTCTAACTAAATCCGAGAATATCAGATTTCTAGTTGATCGACAAAAAAAATATATACCAATGTCTCAAAATGTAGTATCAAGTTTCTCATCGAATGGAACGAAACAAAAGCTTTGAAAGGTATTCCCTTCATAATGAGACCTCCATCGCTAAATTTCAATCATTTTATCATGTATCTATTTTATATAAGATGTTTGGGATTATACTTAAACCATATACACGATTGCTTTCTATTTGTTTATACATGACTATTATGAAGGTATGGAAACAACTTTAATTAATGATTACCCAAGTAACAAGTTTTGATTAATAAAATCCTTTACAAAAAAATAAATTCCGTTCAGTGAAACCATGATCTACCCCTTCAATGTGTAGGGCTCCGGTTCGGCTCCTAAGAAGGAATGTCAATTTTGATCGATCTCATGTTAAAGATCCTATATTCATAGACATAATTAGTATGATGTAAGCTTATTCATATATATATACAGATCCTGAGACTCCAAGAAACCAGATATGCAAAAAGATTCTCGATTTGTAAGCCCAAGTATAGATTTTAAAAAACATGCTAACTAGCATTTTTTATGTTTAATTAAATCATGATGCATTATCAAAGCATTTACTAACATCCAGCTGTAAAGAAGAGATAAGTAATATGGCCACTGAATTGACCTAAGATGGCCGTCTAGTTATAAAAGTTTGTATGACGACGAGTAAATGGCAGCATGTGGACGTAATAGTAAATATTTAATAAGATAGAACTTCTCATTTTTTTAATTAGAGACCCTCTCCCCCTTTGTTGTTATATTTGAGGGACATCCAAATACATAATAAGAATTATGTATGTCAGAGCACACAAACGACAAAGGACCTCCCAGGTTTAGAGTGGTTCTTTTGCATACATGCTTGTGTCGTGTGTGTGTGTGTGTATTTCACTAAAGCATCCAAAGAATGCAGTCCACAGGTAAAGATGAAGGGGGGCTCCCCTTCTAATTAAACAATAGGCAGCCCCAAAGCCTTTGTATTCTACATATATGCAAAAGGAATAGAAGATATTACTTCTCAAGATGAAATCATTTTTATAGTTGGGAGCATTGATATTTTATTAGTTAAAGTTTATATAATCTGGCACAAAATCAAGATCCTTATAACTAGACAGCACAGGATGTTAATATTGTGAGGCCTTTGAATGCATGATGAAGAGGCCTTGCCCATTGTTATTTGTATAGGATCGGACCTGATTGAATTTATATACATCACGTAGAGAGGAAGACTTCTATTGCAATATCGGAGAATAGTAATTATGGTTTTAAATACATGGTTTTAAATACTTACTTTTGAATTAAAATGTGTATTTGTTATTTTTTAACAATTTTCATTATTTTTTACGATATTTATTTTACTTTCTTGAAGTTTGCAATATTTAGTGAGTAGAGAAGAAATGCCAGGAGGTCATTAAGACAATGAATTTGTGATAAAGAAGAATATCTTGTCATATCTTTGAGAAATTTTGTATTAAATTTTGTTTACATGGGACCTGTAGAAATATGTCTAAGAATAATATGTCATGAGATGTACCAATAACAATCCGTAGTCCCAGCTATGATTAAAATAAGTAGGTCATATTTGACAAGGGACAGACGAATCAACAAAGACAAGGCCTCTTAATCAAAAATTCAATGGCTTCATCATCCAATCGTGGCAAAATGCTGGAGTAGCAGCAAGTGAGATCTCTCACGTCGTTTCAAACATAATCCACGATTCATTAATATATATGGCTTGTGTTATTAGCGCATGTGTGTTTTTTATCTTCTTCTGTATAACATATAAGTTAAGAATCCGGTTCTACGGGTTCTTCTCCTGCTTCTTGTCTTCATGATACATATAGTTTTTTTGGGCATATCAAGTATCAAAGTATGAATGACAGCAGAAATGATGGTAAAATGATACGCCGCCAATGGCTAGGCATTGTTGTTATGGGCTCAATAAAAATGTCTTTATCAATAGATATATTTTGTGCAATGTATCCTTTTGTGACCAATGGAGACTTGGATGTTTCTAAAAAAAAGCTGGGATTCGGTTTATTAGATTATATTCAAGAAGTTGAAAGTAACTATGGCATAATTCTTTAGAATGTATGTCTTTGTCAAAAATAATTAAATATGCACTAAAACGATTAGAAGCATTCTATAAACAAAGAAGGTCACAAAACAACATCACATTTGTTCGCGTTGCATTTTATTTTTTATATAATTTTATGAAAGAAGTAGTGACTTCTTAAGAAAAATGGATTTAAATAAATTAAGATAAAGTAACTTTGAAAAGCACAACAATTGGAATGGCCCAATAAACAAAAAATAAACAGTTATATCTCGCCTAGTGTTCTGCGGTCATGACAGTAGTCCAACTAAAACTCTTATATTTTAAACAATTAAATCTCTATGACGGTTGTCCTCAAAATAAACTCTAATGGAGAAAAATATAACTCAATCAAAGAAATGTATATATATATATATATATATATATATATATATATATATATATATATATATATATATATATATATATATATATATATATATATATATATATATATATATATATATATACTATATATATATATATATATATATATATATATATATATAATACAAACTGTTTGCTATTTTTAAATACATCTGAAAACATATTGCCAATAAACTTAAAAACTGTTAGCTAGCACATTGTGAGTTGTTTTTTTATTAGCCCCATTCACTAGATGAAGTATTATGTAATGTACATAATATATGTATATTTACATATACTTATATCCTTTCATAACGTCAAAAACATTAAGCCAACATGCACAAGGTTCAACAATCCTTTTCAATTGTGCACTGGTTCATCGATTCTGTTAATTAATGTAGCCTTAAATAAATAGTTGGAGTCAACTATTTATAAATAAGTAAATAAAAGAAGAAGAACTAGGGCATCCAATACTTTACTTAACAAAGACCACACCTCTCTCAAGACAAAAGGATAAAAATGAAAGCCCCCCCCCCCCTCCTCTAAAAAACCTTTTATTTTCTTTCTCACGAGAGAAACTAGAAATAAGGAGGGGGGGGGGGGGGTCAATACTAAAAAATAAAGTTTTATTTATTTTAGATGGTAATATAAATTCAATAAAATTTTATATATTTTATAATAATATATATATAATATATATAATAATATAATATATTATTATATATATATTATATACATTTATATATATATATTATATATATATATATATATATATATATATATATATATATATATATATATATATATATATAAATAATAATATATATATATGATGTAATAGTAATAATAATAGTATAAAAGATATAGTTGCAAGCTCTTCCGTATTCTTTTATTATTTCAAATATCCTTTATGTTATATTTTAAAATGCAATCATTCAAATTCTCTTGAAAAAGTACCCGGAACCACTTTTACTTTCTTGGTTAAGTAACTTTTTTATTATTGATATATATCCCTGACGGACGGATTTGCAAACCGCAGGAATGTATTCATGTTGAGGTAGGAGAAACTATAGACTACAAAGATATTCATGTATTTATTTTTTGTATTCAGGCAAGCAAGCAAACAATAACAACAACAAAATACTTCCAATACAAAGCGCATATCACCGTCATAATACTAATTATGACGCGATTGACTAAAGGTTGCTTGGTTGATAAGCAAGGTGTAAGTGAAAAGTGAAATTATTTTTTGAAGCCGCAACGAGAGGAGGGAGAAATAAAAAGCAGCAGCAACAACAACACCATGTGATCTATGAGAATAAAAATGTTGCAGAAAGAGAAAACCGGTTACAACCCCTCTGACCTTGCAATTGGACTTTAAAGAAGAGAAATAATATGCTACTATGCTTCATGTTCAAAAAGAAGAGTGGCGTTGCAGAGCTCATGCGACTCAAGTAAAGGAAGTCGATACGAAAAGACAAGCATTCAAATAGATATATTTAGACAATACCAATGGCATTTTCCCCCTCAACTTTAATTTCAAACGAACATATCTTCGTATTTTAACATGCAATTGTTCCATTATGCTTTTATTTATTATCCGTATAATATATATATATATATATCAACACATAGGAAATAAAGATAACTTGATTGTACAAAAATATATAACTATTATAAATAAAATGTTTATAATGAACAAAAACACTGAATGATATATACTTTGACCTTTAGCCCATTGTTTTAAACAGTTCTTAATAAAATATATATTTATATATGTAAAGCTAATTTTAATAGGTCTAGCAAATTACCCAAGAAATATATATTGTTTTTAATTCCTTCTATTCATTTTCCCTCGTCTTGTGGTAATTTTTTTATCTTATTATGATTATGAATAATAAAGTAAATATTTATTCTTGAGCATGCGGAGTTGATTATCTAATGAATAATAATACTAAGTAATATTGAACTTGACTTACAAAAAGATTGTCAAATGACATGGATCAAAGTCTATTCTTATATCTGAGTTTATACTATCACGAGTGAAGGGATTCAATATTTTATGATTCCAACAGTTTAATATCTTATATTATTGACGCTTTTTTTCCTTCGCCCACTTACGTTCTAGAAACAAGTCACAGAGAATTATTCTGAAGTTATTCTTTGGTCACAAGAAAGACAAATCGTATACAATGCCTCTATTTTTATTCTCAATTAGGTAACATGGAACTCAAGCTGCAAAACTCTGGTCCTGGAACATTTTTTAAGAGAGAATTTCCTTGAATATAATAATAAGGGGATATCAATTTCAAAGGAGGAAAAACATCAACATTTCCTTGAAATTCAAAACTTTTAATCCATGACACATACACAATCTAAGAAATGAGGACAATTAAATCAGTTCGCTATCTTCTTCTCTCCTTTGGCCTTAAGTATCGTCGTAATTAACCCGATTAAAGAGAAGCCGTCATGCCCCCCCCCCCCTCTTGGCACAAAACGAGCCCTTTTGAATACAAGATAGGAGGAACAAAGACATATATTTAAAAAAATCACTCATACAACAGATTAAGGGTCTCAGATTTCGAGCTGAGGAACTAATTCTATCCGATTAGGAATAATAAGCAAGAATGACGAAGAGATAGAGAGAGAGAGAGAGTGTCGAATGATCAAGCTCGTCTTCATCCAAGGAAATGGATACCCTTTTTCACGCCTCCCTACAAGTAAAAAAAAGAAGATAAAGCTTCTCTCACTCTCTAATATAGATAAGTCATATCGTATATGATTGCTAACAAATTAAGCAATCTGGAAGAAGAAAAAAATTGTTGACATGGGAAGCATTACATAAACGAAAAAGATATCAAAAAAAATAGAATAAGAGGCGTAAAAACAGGCTAAAAGGTTTTTCTTGTTGAAAGTTGTAATCAATGTATATAGAATACAATGTATGTTCATTTCATGTTTCCACTGATATTGAAACATACTTAATATCATTATTATTTTGACGTCATCAATTAGAGCTATTTTTGATGACGTCAGCGGAAAGAATAACATTACAAAATGGAATTCTTCCCGCTTGCCGGTGTGACGTTATCAAAGTCAGCTTTCTTGAAAATATGGACGTGTCTTGTTAAATATATCTGGGATTATTATATCGATAAACAGGTTTTTTTATGTGACACTTGATTTTTATTTAAACTTGTATGAAGGAACTAAATGAAGCAGCTTTCATAAATAACTTATATCAGCAAAAAAGGATTTGCCGCCTAATGGGAAGTTGCAAATTAATCCACTTGGTCTATGGTAGGGAATTTGACGTTGGATTGATCATTTATACTTTTTATAGGTTATTATTATGAGCACCAAAAATGTTTTTTAATGGATCATTTGTTTAAAAATCATACATTATAAAATATCCTTAATAATAAATAAAAAGAGCATGAGGGGTTGTGATATTAAAATCATAAACATTATATGTTTTTTCAATTAACTAAAGATAAATTAGTTATAATCACAATTTAATTGATTGTATCGCTGACGGATATGATTATTGTATCTAAATATCACAGTATATTTTTTTGCTGAGAGTTCCTTTAGCTTGCATTATAATATCTAAATTTGATGAACAATATTAGGGTTTGGAATCGTATTGTCCCGTGTAAAATATTGTTTCGAAAAAGGGAGTGCGATAGCCGTGTGCGTTAAGGCGTGTTCAACTCTCAATATTGGGGCGCAGGTTCGAATCCCGAGAGGGGATGGTCAATCTACCTCATTGATAAGATCCTATGTTCGATGGACTAATGGTAATGCTATAATCCCGTCGGATGACATTCTATCCAACCAATTAGGCAAAAAAAATATTGTTTCGAAATTAGCTGTAAGCATTGTAAATCTTTATATTAACATATATATATATATATATATATATTGCATTTGTAATGCATTTTCTATACATCTTTTGACTCAAGTACAAGTCATATTCATAAAACTTTATAGCTCATTTATGGTCTGAATACATAACAACAAAACACAACGAGCAAGTCATTCAACAGCTATGCAGTTAAAGCTACCGTAAGGCCCCCATTAATGGCTTTTTAAAGAACAGGAAGTACTCTTTCTTCTTCTTCTTGTTATTTTGTTATCCCTTTGTTTTACAGCCCATCATCCATGAGAATGGGTCACCACCACCACACTAAAGTAAACAAGAATGACGTCTTAAAAAAAACAATGCCTCCATTCAAGACTCAAGAAATAAACAATGGATCCACAAACCCAATTGAGGCCTCGTTATCTAAAAGTAATAAAATGAACCACCACTATACTTTCAGGGGGCCCATCTAATTATAAGCTTTTGTATCTGTTTGAGGTGGTGGTAAATGATTTAAAGGGAAGGGTATTATAACTTATTAGAGTGTTACAAGAGGAGAGCTTAGTTACTGTTTTTTATAGATAATATAGACTACTCCTTGAATCAGTGATTTTTGTAACATTGATGATAATATAAATATTAGGTCCCTAAGCATTAAAATTTATGTTTGAAAATAGAACTAAACTATTTAATTTAATACTTGTATCCTTGTTTTGTCAAAGATATTAATGAATATATTGAATGTTTTGACATAATAATCAATTTAACAAATAATTAAATTTATTGCAAGTAAAGCCTAAGATTTTACAAAAGAAAAATGTTTAAGATCTACTAGCGCCCACGTTGAATTGGGCTGGTGACATAATTAAATATGTGCCATGAATATAGAAGCTCTACATGAAAACTGTCATAATGATTGTAAAAAGATATTGCGAATTTTTAAACAAATTTAATAGATGAATCGTCCTTTTATACTATAAGGTTATTCTTCAGGGCAGTAACTGTGAAATAAATGTTCATTTATGTATTTTCGCACCTACCCTAAATAGTTTTGCTCTGTTTCCTGTATATAATTTTAGTGTATTTTACTGTTACACTGTATAAAATTTTCACAGATAATGTAATAAAAGGTTTTCTTAACCGAAAAATTAACTTGTAGCGTTCTTAGCACAAACAAAGTTCCAGAATATTGAACGAAACTTAACACGAAAAGGGTTTTGTGTGGCGCTGAATGTTCAAGAGATAACTTAAATTGAGCGCATTCCAGCCTTGTTAAATAGTATAAAATTCATTTATAAAAAAATGAAACCCTGCTTTTTTCTTATCTAAATCAATAATCATATACATTCTTTAATAAATATTTAAGCATTCAAGACCAATGAATTAAAATAAACAAACAGCTCCAAATACTATAATGAGAGCCTAACAGTAAGATAAATCACAAAAAATTAATCCGATTCGAAATTATTTCAAAACAATCAATATAATGAGCCATCAATGACGTCACAAAAAAGATCTAGTAGCCTCAGTGTATCAACCCCTGGCTCAACAATGGGGATGACGGTTCGCCAGCATATGCATGTCTAGTTAATGAATAAAGATATAATGAAAGGAAAACAACTAGACAAATGCATTTGGGGATAGAAGAGAGAGAGAAAAAACATATTCCAATGTTCCATTAAGAGAGAGGGTGCCAATCTTGTTTGCGTGAAAGAGATGCTTATAGTTGATGGTGGGGGGACCTTTCTAAGGGAAGGGGGAGGTGAGGTGAAGAGATGGGTGGGTCAAAGTCCCTTCACACTCGGGAATGATATTTATTACTGTTATTGCTCTTAGTGTTATTATACTCGAAACAAAAGTGTCAGGTCACATTTATTCCCACATACTGATCATATTTGCGCCCCTTCTCAATGACCCAATTCCGATAGAAATCGGAGGGATATATAAGTAGGTAGTGGAAAAAAATTCAGGGGAAATTCCACCACCTTTTTAAAAGATGGAGGGTCGTATTGAGACGAGTAATTTGTGTAGAGGGCGCACACATATTGATCAATCTCAAGATTTAATGGACCCACTTTAATGCTAAAATGTATATTCACACGACGTATACCACATTTCTTCATAATCTCTGCACTGAACTTGATATTTTCGAGCTATTTAGCTCCGTTGAAGCGTTCTTGGCTCTCATTGTTGAGGGCAGGGATTCGATCTCTCCCATTTTGTTTCCTAGATATTATAACGAAGATCGAGAGGAGTGTCTGGATAATATATAATTTATCCATGTACTAAGCCATAAAAGTCTATAACGACGGAAATACTATTGGTGAAACTACCATTTTACGCAGAGAAACATTTATTATATTTTTGATTTCGTAGCTAATATTTTATAAGGAATGTAAGTCAACGCTACATTGAAAGATGACTTATTGATGTAACTGTTATAAAAAATATTGCGCTATTTCATCCAAACCTTTTTTTAAGAGTTTAAATATTTATGATACTTAGAAGTGAGTATTCTATTATTGCCCCTATTATGAAGCTATTTATAGTATAGTGTGGTTCTTATAAGATATGTATTATTCAGTAGTGATCTTAATCATATTCCGTCACCCCCCATGCTTAAAGTATAGCCCAAAATAGAAACTATTTACTACAGCTTACTACAAAGTATAGGAGTAGAGATCTTATCGATGCTATAGTTTTACAATAGTAATAAATGAACAAAAGACGAAAGAGTGCTACAAAATTGGCTCTTCTTTTTACACTTCTTCCCCTTTCTGAAATGGAGTATTTTTATTATTATTATATCAAGTGCATTCAATACTCTCCTCTCTGAAACAATAGAGATATGATTAACAAACTAGAGTCTCTCAACTCAAAAAAAATGACAACCATTTCCTAATATTGACATTCTAAACAAATCATAGCAAAATTACAGGATGTTCTACGTATAAGGCAAAAGCCATGGAGGTTATCAAAATGGCGTAGGGAATTAAATTCCGTTACTTGGCCACGAAGAATTTTGCAGGATTTACTAGATTTATTATTCATGAATCATGAATAAATTAATGTTACATAAATTATTTAAAAGTGACATTATTTTAATTGTTGTATTATAATTATATAAGACGTAGGAAATGTCGCTTGAAATATAGTAGAATTAGCTAAAATACTTAAAATATTCGATGTATATGTTTTATGAATCAAGTCATACGAAAATATACGGTTTGGTATCATTATTCAAAAGTATGATATGCCAGTCGCCTTATGAAATATTCATTCAAAACTGAATGAAGCACAACCGTAAAATATTTATCAACATAAATATATTTTAGTTATAATTTATGTATCAAATATCAATCACAACTTCACATTTGTATTGACTTATTATTTTTTAATACGTAATATCAAATCATGTAATAAACAAAAAATGAGTCACAGATACACCCAAATGGAATATTCTCAATTAATTTGATATCCAAATTAGGAGGATATTTTAAACTCTTTTTTTGCTGTTGATGACCATATTCCAGAGTGTTGGATATTACTAATGAAAACTAAAAGTAATTCTTTGTTATGAAAATATAGAATTGAAGCGGAAATGATTTTTATCCGTAAGGTTCATAATTCTATATTTATCAACTCTTTAATAACGCCATCAAATGCTTCAGATTGAAGCATACATAGTACCACTACGATTCTATTGTCAAAGAAATTACGTTGGTGATAAAATATAATAGCCAACCAACAATAATCTACAAACAAACCAAATGTTACTTTATCAAAATGGCATTCTGTGAATGATTTTTTTTCTTGGCACTCTGAGATTGTTTTATTTCAAACGTACAAATTTATTAAAAACAAACTGATAATGTTTAACAATCTATTATTCTTTAAAAATTCATAGGGAGTGTTGTTCTTCATTTGTAAATAAAATATTGTACTTTTCTCGTTATAATATTTGTATTTTCTCTTGAAATGGACCAATATACGAAGCAAACAATTTCTTTAAGGACACTTCTTTAGAATATATATATTGGTAAGATTGCGATTTGTGGGACCCTTATGACCTAATACAACCAAACACATCTATTTTCGAACACAATATATATAATAGACCACATGCACGTAATAAGACGTATTATTTTCTAGGAATGCATGTTCTTAGAGGTATGCAAATAATCCCCTTACATGACAAACCCCTTATTGATTTTCTCTCGTCTCAACGCACTTGACAACATATTTTTCTTAGGGAAGATATAAAATTGTGTTGGATGCATCTGTAGTACAGTAATTCCATAGGATGAATAAACCCTCTGTTTTTTTCATTATTTTTGGTAAGGAAGCTCCTAGTAGCGATACAAAAAGAAAATTATGAAAATGATGCTAAAAAGTGATGAATGACTTTATTTTCCTTTCTGAAAAAAAGTACAACATGGAATCAAAGAGTATTATGGAAATAATATATCAAACGAATGGGAGGGATTCCTTTGTTTGATACACGTTACTCTGGGTCTATTGCACTTGAAGCCCTAAGGCGGCAAAGGGATTTTGTTTGTTTGGTACAAATACAGACCGCAGAAGATGCATCATTAATATGCATATAAATATCATCAATCTCGTGGAACACAATATTTCAAAATTATGGAGTTTAGCGCTCATCTATTTAGTTGGAGCAATATTTGATTTTGATAGTTGCTAAAACAATACTGAGGAGAAACAATGAATATAAAGCTATAATAATAGTATAAATCCATATATCCATGAAGGAAAACATTTAAAACATTTACTGAAGCAAGTTGTTTGTAAGAGAATGTATATATTCATAACATATATTAAATTGTCGAGGAAATAAAGCTATTCAAATAACTACTGTACTCTAGGGATTGTACATTTTCTATTGTGAATTATAATAAAATACTACCTAAATAGACTCTATCAATAGTCAGTACTTTATAAAACTATATAGAAATTGATAATAAATAATTTTTGGACATTTAAGGCATTAAGGAGGTACAAATAATGGCAAACATGGATTAAGGTATGGGCTTACATGGTATGTACAGCTAATATATTGTGAGTTGATGCAGTAGTTGAAAATGCCTTTTCATATATATTTTATTCACAAAAATGAATTTGAACTATAATGATTTATAGAAAAGGGTTTTATACTACTACTAGTTCAGTCTTTTAGATGATTGTAATCTGTATAAGTTTTTAAGATACACAAAGGAGTTGATTATTTTGTTATATGAAATAAAATATGTCTAAATTAAATATATATATATTTTTTATTTACTAACATAAAAAAGTAAATGTTATCCGTGTTTATAGACGGATATTTTATATAAAGATACTTTAAATTGATACTTGTAATTTGGTTTAAGATATTATTATGGTTATATGTGTAATATTTGATATCGATTATAAATTGAAGACACCCTCCATAAGAGGTAACTTGTATTGTTGTCAATATCCATGAAATAACATGTCATATTATATCCTCCAACTTTTCTTCGGCTACAAAAATGGTGTCATAAAACCCCAAAAGTATATTCGGACTAACATAAGCAGGGTTTTTTTTCGTCTTTAAGCAAATCCAAAGCCTTCAAACACAGCTGTTTAAATATGCATGCGATAATAAAAATAAAAAGTGGGGTGTTCGTTACGAATGTGATTTAAGGATTTTTCCTACATTGTTTTTCTTTTTGCCCAAGGCAGATGTGTCCATGAGGAGGGGGAAATGTGAAGACATCCCCCAGAACACCAACAACACAAAGTGCTTCAAAAGCAGATGAGAGAGAGAGACAGAGAGACTCTATGATGTTCTAAGGTTCAACACATGGGCACCAAACTTTTTGGAGCAGAAGATAAGTGAGCTGAGAGAGCATACAAGCAAAATGAAACCCGATACGCATTCCTGACGCAGAGATAAAGCGTCAAAAAGACATATTAATCATAGTTAGAAAAACCAAGATAACAACAGACACGTATGCTGCAAAATGTCATTATTACCTTATCAAATTCCTCAGTGGTATTCTCCTTTTGGTTTCCAAAGCCCGGTAATTAATTATTGCTTCAAATAAATAATGTAGGAAAGGCACAGTTGTTACACAAGATGATGTTGTTAATCAACGCACTTTTTAACACACACCAAATAAATAACAAATGGATCTGTGAAGAATGTATTTATCTGTATTCTTCTCTCTCTCTCTATTGAAATAGCCCTCCGCACAGCCGGAGACTCTTGAAAACACTGATTGCCAATAAGTTGTGTTTCCCTGAAGAACGAAGAGGGAAGGAAGCAACGACCGCGCACGCCTTTATTTTTTTCCCTCCTAAAAACAGAGAAGAGCGCTTGCTCTGAGAAGAGGGGGGAGGGTGAAAGAGTGTAGCAGAAGAGAACTTAGAAGGAGGGAGGGAGGGAGACCCAGAAGAGCAAATATGGGTCTTATAATTTTGTTTGGAACAAAAAAAAAGAAGTGTAAAACGTGCTCTATGCATTATTTCAGCTGTTGATTGTTTCATTTTATAATTTTATAGATATATATGGATTAACGATATATAGGTTTTACACCCAAATTCATATTTTAAAGACAATTTGCTTAGAAGAATATGTGTAAAAGCCAAATAAAATTTTGATATTGGTGTATTTATAGTGTGGACGATTTTTTTTTCATCCAATGACTTCATTTAGTTGCATACATAAGTATATAAATAATCATTTTAGTTTAAAATTAAATCTCTAAATCAAGTCATATTACATATAAAAGAAACATCAACTAACATTTAACATAGTGTTGAAATTTATAAAAGTGTTTTTTAAGCCTTTGAAGAATTTTGCGATTTTCTTCTGCATATGAAGAAATGAATCGCCTGCAATTTTCCACGATGATTTGGAGTCTTCCGGTACTTTAACCGATAAAGCACCGAAGCGCACAGCTATGAAGATCATCATTCCTCTTAGTTTTCTCTTAGGACGGGTCCTCCCCACAGATATATAGAGAGCTTATTCCCTTCAATAGCAGAGAAACAATGTTCAGCTGTCGACATTGCCCATATAACAAAGTAATTTGATCTACGTCATCGTAAGTTGATCATAGAGGTAGATGTCTTTATATCTCTATGTTGTGATCCGTCGTAAGTCTTTGAGCAATTAAGCTTTGACAACGGGAGAGTCACAATTCCATTGTTTTGATTTTAATATATTCGTTTTATACTTTTCTGTTTCTTTGAAATATTCAGATATTATGATTTATGTGTATATGGGCGAAAAAAAAAGTAATTTATAAACTTGTAAAAGACCATCTATTTTATATAATGCTAGAGTTTGAATAAGGATAATAAAAAAATGTTTTCTTCAACTTGATTGGTTGAAAGGAAATGGGAGGGAAGATTAAAAAACAGTTGACATTAAACTACAAAATATCACTTCACTCGCAGATGCTGAGAAGTAAGCATCAACTCTTCAGAGATAAGAAATTCATCCTTAAGTTACAAATCGTCACTTCTTCATGGCCTCGATCCCCTTCATCTACACATCCTTTGACTGAACTCCATCTATTAATTTTAATTGAATGAAGCAACCGATCAAACTAAAGGAAAATAAAGAATGTGTTTGTGTCATTTAAAAAATATTTCTTTAATGAAGATTGTTTATAAATGTGTGTTGAATAAAAGTTTACTGAAGGTTAAAAGAAGGTATTTTTTAACTCGTCCTCATATGTTTTTTTGTGTTTTAGTCTTGATGAGTAATAAATAAACTGAGCATTGAATCTATTGATGTGATCAGATAATTTTTAAACACAATAGAGTAGTTAATATTTAGATGTAACTAAAGTAGTCGGGTGAGTCTACCCAAGATGTACTACCTGTGTAAAAAACAATTCGCCAAAAATGCTTTATTCCACTCCACAAATTCTGATTTCTATTTATTAATTTGTTAATAGTTTTTATTTAATCAATTTTTAAAAATACTAATAAATAAGAAGAAGGGCAAAGCTGACATTTTTATAATATATATTTTATTGAAACGAATTACTGAATAACGTAAATGAAATTTTGGAAATCAATAAAAGTATAACATAACCCGGATCTGTCCAAATTTCTTTTTATATTTTTTTTGAATTTTATTGGTTGTTAATTGTTCAGAAAACGGAGTATGTCACTCTTTGGGATTTATTACGTCACAGTCTTGAAATATGAATCATGGAAGGGCAAACGATAAGACAAGAATTGCGAGCAAATGAACTTCGACTGAGCTTTTCAGTCCCCAGGATCTCCGTGGAATTATCATCACAGCCGCCGCCAGACATGGAGCTCTCACTCTCAAAATCCCCTCCGTAACCGACAACTCGTGGACACTCGCTTCGAGGGAAATCAAGTATTTCCCAACCAAGTCTCTCAGCCATTTTAAAATAATTAAGAAGTTATTAAAACTTTATTAGCGATATACATTTTATTTCTGTTTTAGTCTTTTAATTTGTTTTATTTGGTTCGTTCTTTTGTCGTTGTATTAAATTAAGACTAAAATGTCTTATTATGTATTTTGTACGCAACCATTTCGACCTTTATATAAGAACCGAAATACAGGGAAAAAAGAAAAAAATGATAAGACACAATTTGGTTTCCAAGCAGTTCCAGCGATAATTTTGATTTGTGTAAGCCAGAACTATATGGAAATGAACATTTATATATAGACTATGGATTTTGAAGGGAATAATATGGGATAACGTATAATTGGGTTAAGCAAATGTTTAGTTTAATTTTTTTTAAATAAAGCTTTAAAGCCTTGTAAATTCAACACTAAACATAATAATAAGTAAAATTCTTAATCTTCATAATAATAAATGTAAACACTTTTATTACAGCAATAAATTGCCCTTGTTGACATTTTTACAATCTCTTAAACGATTTCCCGATGAATGTTTGTAAGGGAAATATTTATTGCAGATTGTCAATAGCTTTCACATAAAACGTTTCAAGTGCACACTTTAAAGAGTTAATTACTTTTGTAACTGAGTCATTTTGGCTTCACTTAGTTTGGATCAATAATATTACTCATTGCCCATTGATCCAAGAGGTCCCACCTGTCAAATATACTACGCAAAATGGTTTTGCCACCTTCTACGTTTTTTGTTTGAGTGTCCCATAAACATCTACTCTTGATTTGAGGGTCTCCCATTCATATCAAAGCCATAAAAATAGGCTATCAATACCATCCGCAATGATTTTTGTTATATAAGTAGAAGCAAATATCGAATGAATATTTTTTAATTAAATCAACGATCCACTTATTAAAAATATTGTATTGCATATATGTAATATATACAGGCTTGTTGATCGGAGTTTTTTCTGATCGGCGATCAATAGCGATATAGCGATATTTGATCGCTGATCGGAGTATCGCAAAAGGTCCTGATCTTTATATCTTTTGATCGTAAGAAAATCACTATAAAATAGCGATCCGATCAATTGTATAAAATAACTAAAAAAAGAAAAAATGTTTGTAAAATGATTTTTATTTTTTTTTGGAACACACACCTACATTTCTTAAAACTTAACTAGCTGTCACATTGACCAAAATCCATTCCAACAACTAATATTTGTTTAGAAAACACAAAATACAGACTAATACTAATGGAAAAAGCCAGTATGTGATATCCTGATATAGTTTTTGTCCTAAAATATACAGACAGGCGTCTATAGAGAAGTCATTGTTTAGAGCTCATCGGCCATGAGAAACATTTATTCTGGCATCTCCTGTCTTAAAATATGCAGACATATGTCAATTGTGGAGCCAGAGTTGGAGCTCATAGGCTATGAGAAACAATCATTCTGATATTTGTGTCCTAAAATATACAGACAGGCGCCTATGGAGAAGTCGTTGTTTTGGAGCTCATAGGCTATAGGAAATATTTATTCTGGCATCTCTTGAAACTGAAAAAAGATTAAAATGTCCTACAGAAACTTTGGAATAAAAGTAATCAATCTACGACCTTCTTCAGCTTATCTCCCTCAATTCAAAGTAACATTTATCAATGAAGAAATTTAACAAAGCGCCAAAAGATTTCTTCTTGAAGAGACTGCCTCGTTTGATGACCAGTTATCCAGCCAGCTGTCTCAAGACGTGAGCAAGAATTTATTTTTTTCTTCTAAACGTCGTAAAAAGGTTGACACAGCTAAACAAGAAGTAGAGCGGTACTTGGCTGATGACTCGGAAGGGCTGGACATGATATTAGCCTACCGGAGGGTGAAAAAGGTCTTTCATAAATATAATGTCGTGCTTCCCAGTAGTTCAAGCAGCGAAAATTTGCTCTCCAAGGCCAAGCAGATTCGAAAGAGGACTAGGCAGAGACTAGGGGACGAAAATTTTGAGAAGCAATTTCTACTTATGTCTAATAAAGAGGCAAATGAAAAATGATCTTTGCAAACTTTATATTTTTTCTATAAGTACTTAATTTTGATATAGTCGGATATTGTAAATAAAGAAAATTGTTAAACAAGGTGTGTCAATTGCTCATTTAAAAAGTATGCTTATATCGGTATAATACTTATTTTATCTGGGGGTAAATTTTAGTGGGTGCTTTGGACTGCCATATAAAGATGAATACTTATCAAGGTTTGACTGTATATACATTAATTTTTTACTTATAATTAGTATTACATAGGTAATTTTTTTGTTGATCGCAATTAATTGATCGGATCGCTGATCGGAAAAATATCGCAAATAATTTCTGATCGCTATTTTTGATCGGATCGCTATTTTTTTCCTGATCGCTCACAAGCCTGAATATATATTATATATATATATACCAGGTGACAACTATGTGTTGGGGACACTTTAAATAATTACAACTAATCAATAGCTTACTTAGATACAAAATTTATTTTATCAAAAATATTGGGCATATTCAAAAACATATTTTTATTATATATGTATTCAATATATCCACCTTTGGCGACCACCACAGCGTTGAGCCTCTTCTTAAATGACTGACAGGCTGTACGGATAACATTCCGATCAATTTCTGTCCATGCCACCTCCAATGAGGCCTTCAGCGCCCCCAAATTCTTATGGCTCTTCGTGCACACCTTCCTCTCCAGAATTGACAAAATTGAAAAGTCCATAGGATTCAAGTCTGGTGAGGAAGGCGGCCACATATCCTTTGACCAGAAGTGCTCAAATGCACAATGACACCAGTCCTGAACTAATTTTGCTGTATGAGACGGTGCGCCATCTTGCTGGAAGCAATACGAATCCTCCCATTCCTTCTTTTTGATCCAAGGAAGCACTTGCATGCTCATCATATCGAGGTAAACCTTTTGATTAATCTTTACCCCCTCTGGAATGAAGATAAGTTGAGTTTTCCTACCACAGGTGGTGACACCAGCACACACCATGACGGAAGCTGGCTTTTGGCGCTTGAAGACGGTCCTGTCCTTCACAGGCACTTGCCGGATGTCTTTTGCCAGAATGCGGTCGTTCTGGCTATTGAAAGCAGCTTGAAGGGTGAAGACCTTTTTGTCCGTCCAGATAATGGAAATTAGCGTACGAGATTTGAGCCAGTTTCTAAGTACCTTGGATCTTTCTAGCCTATTGTCCACAGTCGCGTCACTGAGGAGCTGTCGTTTCTGAAGGTGATAAGGCTTGACTCCAAGGTCCTCTCTGACTATTTTCCTCATCACTTCACGGTTAACTCCTACCTCGAGTGCCATTTTCCTAATGGATCGCTTATTGTTTCGATGAATCTTGATTCGTGTTGCTTCTACCAGCTTTTTGGTCCGCACAAACCTTGGACGTCCTGATTTAGGCCTGTCAGCAAAGCTGTTTGTCTCCTAAAAATGCTGTATCGTGTAAGAGACATTTGATTTCGACACCTTCATGGGCTTCAAGGCTTCCACAATTGCCCTGCAGCTATGTCCCTTTTGGTGGAGCTTTACGATGGCTTCACGTTTCTCCATCTTGAGGATGACCGAAGGAGTACACAAAAACAAGTAAAGTAAAATATGTATTAAAAAAGATCTCTTTTACAATATAGGTACAGGTGATAGTGAGAGGAAAAATCTAGAATTGGACCCAATAAACACACGCATATGTACTGTCCCAAGATATAATTTTCACCCGGTATATATATATATATATATAGGTAAATAGATAATAAATTAGTATATATTGTTTTAGTCACACTAAATTTTTAAAGATTGATATAATTCTTTTATGAAATACAATCTTCCATTTCTTGATATGGAAGAAAGTCGATAAATAAAATGATTGACAAATAATTGGTCATATACGGCTGACAGTCGTTATGAACATTATTTGGTTCCAATATGGAATTGATAATATTGATTCAATTATTTTTAATTACATAAATTAAGAAAATGAATAATTTTCTCGGACAAAATAAGTTGCATATTTCATATAATATTAAATAAAATATTGATAAACATTTACTTTTAGGTTTCGCTTTTATTTTTACCAAAACGATAAATTTAACTGGTTTAAATAAATATTAATAGGGTAACAATACAACATATTGGCTTAATTCTACTGCCAAAACTCAAAAGTTCGATCTCAAACAAAACAAGGGAAGCATCATCTATTACATATGTATTTAACAACAACAAAAATAATAATATAAGGTTTGATGATCTATAAGTGTTGATGCTATAAACTTCATGCCTAAAAGGATGCAGTTACAAACCGATTATAAATTGTTATAACATGATTAATTTCAATGTTCATAATGCTTTCCGTGCGTTTGTTCATGATACATCTTGCATTTAGTGAGTAGTGATCCTACATATTTGCAGCTAATTATATTTGTGAGCTCATTTCTTCGGAATAGAACAAGTGAGATCGTTGACGGGCAGTAGAAGGATTAGGAAACTCCTCATCATTTTTTAAAAATGTTCTCGAACAAGTGAAGGAATAAACGAAATAACACAAAAAGCAAAATAATTTATAAATAAATAATGAATTACTCATGAAATATTTGAGCTTCAATTCATTATTTCGATTGATTGAATGGAGCATTGTTAAAAACTTTATTTATAAGAGGTATAAGTAGAGAGCGGAAAAAAATGTGAATCACATAAAATATATTTTTTCACATTTTTCCATTTTTTTACAGATAAAACATTTTTTGGAAATTTAAGAAAAAACAAATTTTCTTCATAATATCCCTGAAATAAAAACTTTTTTGTCTTTTTAGACAAATTGTTTAACTTATTTTAATCATCTCTTGCATCATTTTATAATTTTTTAATTTATTCATTCTTTTGTTGATTTTTGGAGGGAAATAATGCACGCCTAAATTTATGACGCCTTTTCAATAAGTATGAGGCTTTTGGTCAATCAACGTTTTACCCAAATAAAAAGGAAGAGTTATGCATCTAATTGGGCGTTTAGATAAAAACTCCTTTCATGTTCCATTTGTGGTGAAATGCTCATTCGTCCCCACTTCTGACTCAAACACATGGCTAGGATCGCCAATGATACTCTCAGAATGATTGATCTTCAGTTTGAAGCAAGCTTGTGGCAAAAATTATCGCGACTGACGCAGCTGAGTATATGTGGAAGTGTGGACGAGACCTTAGGGTCTTTTATCCGTAACTGTTAGCAGGAACCTGACATTTGGGCCCCACCACAAAAATATTATTTAGAATGTCAGGAAAAGAAACGGAGTTATCCGCCGGCTCTGCACCACGGTATCGCGAGGGTCACTGCTGGCCGAGATATCTAGAGTCATAGTTATTGGGAAACTTCAGACGTCTGCTTGGGCGACTAGAAGTGTAAAATTCTCGTTCGCTGCTGAAATACCTCACAGCCTTACAATGACAAAGGCAGGCTCAGATTCGCAACTTGCCATCAACGATCTTGCACGCATCTTGCTGGGAGCTCGAAGAGCAGATCGGTTGCGTGTGGTTGACCTTCTCGCCAGGTCACATCTTCCATCTGTAAATGAGATTTTAGTGAAGCGGGCTGTCATATCCACTTGAAGACTATGAAGGTGTCCCTTGAAGAAGATAAAGTTTGATTTAATTATTAAAATTAAATTTATATATATATGTATATATATATTTCTTTTTAATTAGTATTTTATTATTGCATAATTATTTGTTTGTATATAAAGATATATATTTTTTTAGTAGCCATGAAAGGCTAGAGTTATATTAGCTCCGTAATAAAAGCATACAACAACTAAATGCATATAAAGAAGTCACAGAGCAGATACATAAATAAATTCTCTTTCTTTCTTATCTACCCCACCGATCGATATTCGGTATTAGGTAGATATATAATAAATCTACTGAATCGGCGATACCGAATCCCAGCTCTGCCAGATAGGGAACCGGATCATTTTTGAGGCTTAAAAATGTTTTATCCGACCGTCGCCAAAACTTCAACGAGAAAAAATTTGGCAGAGATTATTGTATGTCAACTTTTTTATGAAATAATAAATTCATATTTTATCAAATTTGGAGTCTACATAATTAACATTTTTTAAATTTCAACATTTTTTCAACATTTTCGATCATTTTGGGTAACATTAAAAAAAACATTTTTTGGCAAAATCATCACATCTTTTCCCGCTCTCTAGTTATAAGTTGAAATTGCATAATAGTGATCAGCGGCGTTTGAGTTAAAACCCAATCATCAGTGGCTTAAGTCATAAGTCTTTTCTAAAGTGCGATAACTATAAAACTATTCAAAATCAAAACTGAACATGTGATAGAGATAAAAAATTATTAACTTACGTTAACATGAACGATAAGTTTGCAAAAAGACAATGGTTACAATCCATTTTTGACGTGCATTTCGTCTGATTATTTGTGTTGTAAGAAAATACGGAGGTTATTTAAGTTTTGAGTTTTGGGGAGCTAATAGGCGTTGGGAAATATTGTAATTTTAGCTTTTTATTGAACAAACGAGCCAGGATATGCGAATATATATTCAGTTATTTTAATAAATAAAATGACAGACACCGTAACAGAGGCCACAATTTATAGATGATAAGAGATTAGATGATATATATTAATATTTCTCCTTAAAATGTAAACATACGCAAATGGAGACGCTGTTGTTGCCATGCACATTTTTAAAATAAAGTATGCATTGACAATAAAATCATTAGTTGGGACAAGCGATAAGTAATTAATATATTTTAAATAGCAAAATCAAAATACGAAATAGAATGCGCCAGAAATTACTGCAATTGAACAGTGTCCTATTTGAGGCATTTCTCAAACACAAAGAGTTTTAGAACTCTTCTTAAAAACACAAGTAATATGGGTATAAAGAGGTTATCGGATTTCATGATTGCATTGAAGCTCCCGCCATAGATGATGCACGACTGCATTTTGTAAATATAAATATTCAGGTATGTGCTATTACGGAATCCGTCTGAGAAAAATGTGGCCTATTTGTTTTGTACATATCATCATTCCCTAAGAATCCAAATAGGGTTATCTAACAAAGTTATTTATAGTTGTCCTAACCATTACACGCCAGTATTCACAGTAGTATGATTCGATTTTTGTTGGAGAAAGGTAAAAGTAAATACTCATGATGACGTCACGGGATATTTGTCTACATTTATAATATTACCTTATCTTTTTATTTATTATGAGCAAAAAAAGTAACATATATATAATTTGTGATTGTGAATGTTTGTATTCATGTTTCTTTCTGAAAAGTAAGCCAAACGCAATCCATTCTACTAAGATTTTGTTGTCTATCGATCTTCTAAGGAAATGAATAACCACAAGAGGCTGACCATAGTATATATACCTATATATATATATATACATATGTGTATAAATTAGACTAGTTCAAATTTAACACTTTTCTTTAAAAACATTCAAATAGATAATTTTCTGGTTCTCCAAGGCTTAAATAATCGACAGAATTTTTTTTTTGGACCCCTGAATGCCTGCCGCATGGGCCATTTAGGGTTACTCCAATGAAAATAGAGTATTTATGATGATTTAGTAGTCAAAATGAGGTTTGTAAAAAAAATATTATACCAAACGTGTATGACAAACAAAACCTATTTTCTTTAAAAATGGATTTGTTTTTTTAAAATTTCAAGTTTATTTGGTAACCGACTACATATGTAGATACGTATGTTGTAAGATAGCTATGCATGTACGTCATATAATTTATATATATTTCAACATTGGAAAGAAAGGAAAAATATTTTTAAGATCAAACATAGAGTTGAAAACGCCTTAACGCACACGGCTATCGCACTCAAAATGTTTTACTTTTCAATTACATATTTGTAGTACTTGACATATTTTATGCACAAAGTTTACAATATAAAATATTCAATTTATTATGTACATATGCACTTCAGACACAAAAAATATGTATTATTTTTTAAAGGTAGTTCTGAAGTAAACTATTTTTTATATGTATACAAATAAAATATAACCTTTATTTATCCTGAAATGAATATAATTAAATAATATAATAAATTTTAAGCTACAAGATCAGCTCCTTTGAAGCATAGCGTTCTACTGCTTTAACAAAGAGATACTCTGCTAAAGTTTTATAGAAAGTCTCTATATTTTTTGTCCCGATTGTTATGAATATAAATAAGTTTTTCCAAGAAGTATATATACTTTAATAGTTTAAAAGGAATATTAATGGAGAACCGTTATTATAAGTTAATTGTTATAACTCCATATGAAAAGGACCTTTAATAACACCAGTTGAATCGTAGTAATCAAATACTTTTAGAGCATATTCAATTTTTGTAGAGCAAAATATGAAAAGGCTTCAGTATAACATTTCAAATTGTATTGCTTATTTTGTATATGTTGATGGATAAAAAAGTGTCACTAATTTTATAATTTATAAAATCTCAGTTTTTAAATAATATAACAAAAGTGTTTATAATACTTTCATTTCCTAAAAAACTATGAAAACATAATGCATACATATAATTCTGTAACTTCTTTAAAAGATGGATGTTAATTGAAATATAATAGTACCGTTGTGTACAAAAAAAAATAACGAAAAGTGTTTAGAATACTTTTATTCCCTACAAAACTATGAAAACATAATGCAATATATCTGGCAGCTGCAATCCTATCTTTGAAGGATAGTTCATGGACTTATGGGGCCTAAGAAATATCAAATTTCTTGCCTGTTCTCTCTTTTACAAGGATATCATAAGACAATATATGAAAAGCGCAAACATCTTATATATGTATGGTCTTAATTAGTTGATTATAATTTATATAGTGTTTTTATCGGTAATCTTATTTACTTTATAATCGTTTGTTCATGTTGGATGCTTTAATTTTAAACTAAGATGTGTAATTATGATCCTAGCATTATGTTGTATATACTTTGTCTTGTATAAGTATATTTTCATCCACTGTGTCATTAAATAAATATATAAAAAACGAAATATCTACATATAAGACAAAATACTATTAGCAAAAATCCATCATCAATGAGTGTATGAGACACCTGGTAAAATACCTCAGTCCGTCTGATTTCTTTTCGCGCCGACCGATCATCAAGTCTTAGCTCCCTGCCAGGCGTGTCATTTCAGTGTTTAGATGAGACGGATAAAAATTTTGGTCGGTAAGTATTGTCTCGTGTTGTGTATGCATTGGTATGACGTGATTATGAGGACACTTTTACATTTTTTTTGTTGTTGATTTTCATAGAGTTATGGTTCAAAGAAATGTAAGCAATTTAAAAAGTCGCACAACGGCTAAATCGACAGAAATGAAAAAAAAAGTTGACTTTATAGAGACACCTTACATGCCTTCGTGGATTGTCGGCTGCCTCTATATTGAAGAAATTCGTTTCCTTAAACGTCAGAGGTCTGGATAGTTGTGGGGAGGAATTATAAAGGCAGTTGTACTGTTTGGGCTTCAAAAAAGAAAGGACGTCGTTCCGACAACTCTAAGGCCGTGGACTTTGCTTTTTTGAATGCCAAAGCACGGATTGCCAGCTCTTTAACGAAGCGAGAGTATGTGAAAACAACAGACCTACGAGCAATTTTTGCTATCAGCTGGAGCCAGATACACTGTTTTTTCCCTGAAAATTCCGTCTCTTCGAAACGACTCGTGGACCTTTGCTTCAGAGGAGGTACCATACTTCCATCAAGTTCCCTATCTCATTTAAAGATTTTAAGTCGGATTTTGAAATATTCAAAGTGGTTTATTATTTAAAATATTGGAGAAGCGTTTTTTAAAGTATGTATTGTGCCATTTTATGTTTGATTAATTTTATTCTATTTTTAATTGTTGTCGTTCTTCTCCAAAGTATTAATTTTAACAACAATGTCTATTTATGTTTTTTAACGCAATTACTCTGGAATTTTAAGAACTGAAATACACTGGGAAAAAAAGTTGGATTTGAGTGACAGGTCACCTTAGTCTTCTAACTTAAAACTTTAAAAGCTATTCTTTTCTTTTACTACTTTGTCAGAATAATATGATTTTTTTACCTCAGCGTGAAGATGGCAACAGGCATTGAAGCATAAGTTGAAAATATCTTTGATTAAACTAAGATTAATTTGGAAATCTCTTCTTGAATAAAACCTTTAATGAAACTATCTGTTAAAAAATGGTAAAAAAGAAAATAGAGTTTAATTTTTTGAGATTAGAATATCTTTGGTGGTTCATGAGTTAAATTATAAAAATGTTAGTTAACAAAACCATACGATTAATATGGATACTTGAAGACTTGTTCATTTATCAACATTTACTCGATTCATCCAAAGGACAGATAATTTAACTTCAAATTAATATTTTTTAAATTGAGTTTTGGTACCTTATGATTGAGTTTTGAAGATACTTTCAATATTTTTGTGCTTCTGTTTGTTTAAAAATAATAACATTTTCTATAAATTAATGTAATACCAATATAGTGTAGTGAAGTATTTTCCCTTCTCAGATAATGACTTCTTGCTTCAAAATATACTCACGATGTAAACATATTGAAAGGATTGCGCTTTACGACTGAAATGTGGATTTTATAATATTTCATTGTCTTCTCAACGATCCAAGTTTTGTAATCATAATTATAAAATAAATGTATGGGTCATGATTAACAAATAATATATTACTTGATTATATTTGATCTTGGATTTGATTTGGTATGAAAAAAACCTCTTTCATGCTCCGATCCCTAATTGTATATTGA